>VZQC01005393.1:394146-436893 GCA_009823505.1 Rhizomys pruinosus
AGTGCTGCATTTAAATCACAAATAAAAATACCATAACAAACTGGTTCGAATAAAAGGAAAATCACATGCACACTAACCATGCACATTAATGGGTTTCACCGTGAGATTTCTGTGAGTGTATATATTGGGCTTTGATCATACCTATCTGTGCTGGTTGCTTTTCTCACCACTGTGACAAAATACCTGACAAGAGCAACGTAAAGACTTAGGGTTGATTCGGGTTCACATTTGAGGGTACAGTCCACAATGGCAGGGCAGGGCAGGGCTGGTACCAAAACATGAGACAATGAATCACAGACTTCTGTTACTGTGTCAAATGCCTCAACCAAACAACTTAAGGGAGGAAACGTTTTGGATCAGTTTCAGAGTTTTTTTCTCCATGATGGTGGAGAGGGGCAGGCGACTGCCCTGTGGCAGCCAGGAAGAGGAAAGTTCTAGAAAGTACCAGCTTGGCAGGCTTCCTGGGTCTTCTCTCTTTTAATCCATCCAGGGACCCAGTTTGTAGGAACAGTGTAGCTCACATTCAAGGTGACTCTTCCCCGTTACTTCATGGTTCTGGAACTCCTGAGACCCACCCAGAATTATGCTTTAGTAATCTCCTAGGGACTTTTTTTTTTTTTTTTGTCCTTTTCGAGACAGGGTCTTCCTTTAGTCCCAGCTGTCCTGGAACTCACCCTGTAGACCAGGCTGGCCTTGAACTCACAAAGATCCTGCTTGCCTCTGCCTTCCAAATGCTATGGTTAAAGGTGTGCACCACCACGCCCAGCAACATTACTATTTTTCTTAAAACTTATTTATTAAATGCATTTGTTTTTTGAGACAAGTTAATTCACGTAGCCCAGACTATTCCCGCATTCGCTGTACAGCCTAGGGTAACCTTACTTCTGATCCTCCTGTTGTCCACCTTCTTAAATCACATTTTAAATTAGCAAATATATTATATACTTACATGCATGATCTGCACTTCCAGTGTTATTCTTTCCTTTATGTTGAATTAAGTTTCTATTTGGTATCATTTTTCTTCAGCCCTCAGAGTTTCTTAGAATTTCATTTCTTGGGTGAAAGTGATTTTGTTCTCATTTTTGAAGGTTATTTTTTTTTTCTGTGTATGAATTAATATATTTTTCATTGTTATAATGAAGAACATAAATGTGGTAATTTGAATGAGAATGTCCCCCATAGGTTCTAAGTATTTAGACATTTGTCCCCAGTTGGTGGCACTGTTTTGGGAGATTTTAGGGGGTGTGGTCTTGCTGGAGGAAGCTTGTCACTTTAGGAGGGGTGGGCATTGAGAGTCCATAAGCCTTGCCAGATTCCAGACTCTCTCTGCTTCCTGTGCCAGCATGAAGATGTGGTCCCTCAGCTTCCTGCTCTGGCCACCGCTGCTGCCATGCCTCCCCCACAATGGACTCTAATCCTTCTGGAATCAGAAACCAAATAAAATCTGCCTTCTATAAGTTCCCTTGGTCATGATGTTTTATCATAGCAACAGAGAACTAACTAATACACCAAGGCAGGTGAATTTGATAAAGAAATATTTATTTAGTTCAAAGTTTGGAGCCTGAATGAACATTCAACATCAAGTGGCCCTATTTGTTTGTTTATTTATTTATTTATTTACCTCTGAAGAGAGCCTAATGGAGGAAGGTGTCCTGGGGAGAGGGGGCCTGTGTGTGAGAGAGATCATATTGCCAGACAGAAATCCAGAGAGTGACTCCGAGGTCAGGCTCACCTTTAGAACAACTGTTCCTTCAAGAAATAGCTCAGGTCCCAGGAGAGGAAGTTCCACCTCTTCTGAGGCAACTTGCTCCAGTGACAACAGATCCACACGACTTCTTAGTATTGCCACGGTAAGGATCAAGCATGTGGTATGTGAACATAAGGGAGACTCTCAAATATATCCAAACCATATCAATGTAAACAGAATTCAACATGTACTTAAAAGAAAGTGTGTGTGTGTGTGTGTGTGTGTGTGTGTGTGTGTGTGTGTGCTGTAAGAGGCCAGAAGAGGGTGTTGGAGTCCTTGGAGCTGACGTAGGTACTAGGAACTGCACCTGGATCCTGCTGAGCCATCTCTCTAGCCCCATCAACATGGATTTTTAAAGATATTCCAGTACTAGGCAAATTTTCATTGTTTTCTTGTATCGTTTCTGGCAGGAAATCTGTGGATATTCTTGGCATCTTCCTTTCCCTAGTTGCTTTAAGAATTTCTTTTTTCTTTCTTTGTTTTAAATCACTACTGTTCTCCAATTTAATTATGTTGTACTCTGATGCATTTTGTGTTTATTTTGCTTGGAGTTTATGGAGTCTCTTCCTTGGACCTGTGTTTATAGTTTTCATTAAATCCGGTGACATTTTGGCTCTTAGCTCTTCAAAAAAGATTTCCTTTCCTCCTTTTTCTGAGACTTTTATTTTGTAAAAATTAATCCACTTAGCATCACTGCACGAGTCACCAGGCACCATTTTCTTTTTCACATGCTTCTCTGTGTTGAAGTCTCACACTCTAAACAGTCTTTCTCCATTTCTTCAAGTTCACTGACTACTTCTTCAGTTGTACCTAATCTTTTACTATAATTATTCAGTGGATTTTTTTTCATTTCATTTGATTCCATGGAAAGTCCATTCATTTCTTTTTATATTTTATGTTTCCTTATTGTGGTTAATGCTTTTATTAAAATTTTGAGCTATTTGTAAGAACTATTTCTTAAAAGGTTTTTACATTTATTGGGGCTAGAGAGATGGCTCAGTGGTTAAGAGCACTAGCTGCTCTTGCAGAGGACCCGGGTTCGATTTCTAGCACCCGTATGGTGACTAACAACCATCTGTAACTTCAATTCCAGGGGAATGCAACACCCTCTTCTGACCTCCCTGCAGAATGCACAGCATGGATTCACATGGATGTAGACAATACGCTCATACATATAAAATAAAATAAGTAATAAATACATTTTAGAATGTTTATTACATTTATTTATTGTTCATGTGGGGGGGTAGGTATATGTTATGGCACACACATGGAGATCAGAGATCAGATTGTTGCAATA
The DNA here is from genome assembly GCA_009823505.1 of Rhizomys pruinosus. NCBI lineage: Eukaryota > Metazoa > Chordata > Mammalia > Rodentia > Spalacidae > Rhizomys > Rhizomys pruinosus. The sequence goes on from VZQC01005393.1 coordinate 397,191, forward strand.
GGTTCTCTTCTCCCATGATATGAGTCAGGGATTAAATGGATGTGGTAAGTTTTAGTGGATAGGCCTCTTACTGTCTAAGGTGTCTGGCTGCCCCTAAAAGAACTATCTTACAAGGCTTTGTTTGATAATTCTATTAGTTTTTCTTCTGGTTAGGCTTATATTTTACTGTTTCTTTTACTACCTATAAGTTTTCATTGAGATGGTGAAAATCGCATTGTTTTATGCCTAGATTTTTATTTTTTGTATTTCTTAGAAGCGCTGAATTTATTTTGTAAGCATTAATTCAGGCATAAATGGGGCTTGTTTGTAAGCTTTGTTAGGTTAAGTTTAGAGGAGCCACTGATTTAGAACTAGTTTGTCACTGCCATATAAGGACTGTTCTGGGTTCTGTAATAAATGTTTCATTTATAGGTATCAAAATTATGCCTTTCCCCAAAGAAGTCAACATCCTAATTCCCAGAATCTGGGGTTTGTTAGGTTACTTGACAAAGAGGAATTAAAGTAGCAGCTGGAGTTAATGTCACTGATCAGCTGACCTTAATACAGGAGGATGACCCTGAGTTGCCTAGGTGGACACACCTGACTTTGAAATGGAAGAGGGGTTGCAGGGAGAGAGAACCAGGGTGATGACAGGGTCAGATGGCCCTGGATCAATGTTGTTGGTGTTGAAGATGGCGGAAGGGGTGGATGGGATCTGGGTAAAATATGGGGAATGCAAGAAGGTGGAAAAGGCAAAGAAATGGATTCTTTCCTCAATCTTCCAAAAAGGAGTTTACCTAGTAAACACCTGGATTTCCGCCCAGTGATGACTGTGTCAGAGTTCTAGTCTACAAAGCCATTAAGAAAATAATTTTGTTTGTTTGAGACAGGGTCTCACACTGTGCCCAGGCTGGCCTGAAATTCACTAGGTAGCATAGGCTGTCTCAAATTCATGGCAATCATCCTGCCTTCCCTCCCCAGTGCTGGGATCACTGGCATAAGCCACCATGCTGAAATGGCAAAACTGACTCCATTTTGTTCTGCCTGCCTTTGCTTTAACTTGCGTTTTTGCCCAGCTATTCCCGCTGCAGCCAGCCAGCCAGCCAGCCATGAAGGCCACACCTGTAGTTTCAGGGGGTACATGGTTTCTACAGTACTGGGAAACAACAAGCAGGCAGGTAGCCCAGCCAGGTGCCAGCTACACCTGCATCTCCATGGAGCCCATCGTTTCTGCGGTTCTGAGAAACTTGCTTATTTCCTAACCGAAAATTTTTGTTAACTGAACACCTCTTCGTTAACAGACCTGCCCATGGTCTTGTGTAATTATAGTGATCTGAGGTAACTTTGGTTATTGGCTTTGCCCCTGGCATGAGGCAGTTGTAGTTTTAAGCTTTATAAATGCCATTCTGTCTCCCCTTAGGGTCAAGAGTTCTTTGGGGCATTAGCCCCCTCTCTGACCACTTTGACCATTGCTGTGGTGTTCGTCTGTGCCTTTTGCTTGGTATTACAAGCCTATCAAATTTGCGTTGTTTCAGGTCACTAAATTTATGCTAACGCCTTCTAGAAGCAATAGAAAACAAATACAAAGAGATTTCTGCACACTCCTGTGTGGACCCAGTGTTCTCCCCCCTCACTGTAAATCCTGTGAATGTGCTGTTTATGGCTTCTGCTGGGCCTGCCATTTGGCCTGGTTTCCTTTTTCTCAGGGATTATAGACCTTCTGTCCAATGTCTTAAAGCAATTGTATCCTATGTTTTTAAATAGTCTAGTTGTTTATAGCGGCAAGGAAACAGGTAGTTTAGTATTGCAACACTGCTAGTAGAATTAATTCAATTTACATACTGAAAAATAAATTTACAAAGTATGACTTTTTATTGTGTGTGGTGTGTGTGTGTGTGTAAGCCAGAGGTCAACTTCAGGTGTCCTTCTGAGAAGCTTTCTGCCTTTCTTCTGTTGTTATTGTTTTGAGACGGAGTCTCAAACTGAGACCTGGGGCTTACTAATTGGCCGTGAGGACCTTAGTTTGGTCCTCAGAACCCATGTTAAAAGGGGGTGTGGTGTGGTTCCAGTGCTGGGACTCCTGCTATCCAGTGAGCCTCACATAGCTGGTAAGCTCCAAGCTAAGGAGAGACTCTATCACAAAAAGCCACATGAGTGCTCTTGAGCAACGACACTGGAGGTAGACTTCCGGTCTCTATGTGCACATGCCATCCCCAATCATGCACGTGCACACACACACACACACACACACACACACACACACACGCAGCAGAGACAGGGCTGGAGAGATGGCTCAGCAGTTAAGAGCATGGGCTGTTCTTGCAGAGGACCCAGATTTGGTTCCCAGCAGCTACATGGCATCTATAACTCCAGTTCCAGGGGATCCAACACCCTTTTCTGGCCTCCACAGTCATTGCACACATGTGGTACACTTCACATACATGCAGGCAAAGTAGTCATTTACATAAAATAAGAATAAAGTTTTTTATTTACTTATTTTTATTTTACGTGTGTGTATGAGTGTATTAACCGCATGCGTGTAATTGGACCCGCGTTGTGCAATGCCTGAGAAGGACAGAGGTGGGCTTTGCATGCCGGGAATCGAACCCGGGTCTTCTGCAAGAGCAGTAGGCGTTCTTAACCACTAAGCCATCTCTCCAGCCCCCACAGATAAAGTTTTTAAAAGCACAGCAGAAATAAGCAAAACAGAGTGAAATTGCATGTATCTGACAATGAAACATCAGAGAGAAGTGAGGATGTCTTCAGGAGAAAATGGCAGTGAACAGCAGTTGTCCATTATTACCTAGAAAGTAAGTTTAAATAAAAAAAAATTAGGACTCCCCCCAAGTTAACTAGAATTTCTTTTCTGCTATGCTTGTGTCGTGGGAACTCAAGGCAGAAAGTCAATAAAGAAATGTACTTCTTGCACCATGAAATCAATACCCATGGTCCTGTGTAAGCGAGGAGGCGGGACAGGAGCACAGCAGAGAAGCCTGGGTTTGCCCAAGGACACGCAGGGTAAATGAGCTTTGCAGCAGACACTTGTGTAGCAGTCAAGCCTCTGAGGCCAGCAGAGGTGGAGCATCAGGAGTGGCCGGTGACCTTGCAGCATAACTGACTGTACAAGTAAAGGTGACAGGAAGTGCCCCCCAAGGAACCTTCTGTAATATAGGGATAGCCACAATAGAAGTTTACTGCTTGCATATGTATCAGTTTGAAGGGGTGGTCTTCTAGCAAGCAGCTTCCTCTATGCAGTCATTCAGGAACCCAGACTCCACACCAGGCTCTATGTAGAGCAGGAGGAACACGGGAACACCTGAGTTCATGAGTGCTTCCTCTGCATGTCAGTCCTCATAACCTAGTGTGAAAAAAGTCACATCTTCAAAAGGCTGGCACTTAACTTTTAGACTTTTTTTTGGGGGGAGGTCCTTTTTGAGACAGGGTCTCCCTGTAGCCCCAGCTGGCCTGGAACTTGCTATGTAGACTAGGCTGCCCTTGAACTCAGAGATCTGCCTGCCTCTGCCTCCCAAATGCTGGGATTAAAGGCATGTGCCTGGAAATTTTATAGCTGTCTGGTCAGCTTTAACTGTCACCTTGGCATAGCCTACAGTTTTCTGGGAGAAGAGCCTTAACTGAGGAATTTCATAGATCAGATTGGCCACTGGGGCCTATCTGTGGGGGATCGTCTTGATTGTCAATTGGTGTCAGAGGGCCCAGCTCACCATGGGTGGTACCATTCCTAGGTAGATGCTCTTGATCTCTATAGGAAAACTAGCTGAGGGGGCTTATGAGATGACTCAGCAGTTAAAAGCACTAGCTGCCCTTGCAGAGGACCCAGGTTCAGTCCAGTTCCCAGCACCCACATGTCAGCTGACGACTGACTGTAACCCCAATTCCAGGGGATCTGACACTCTCTTCTGACTGCCATTGGCATTGGATAATGGGTGCACTTAACATACATGCAGGTAATACACTCATACACAAAATAAAATAATAAATAAAATATTAAAAAAGAAAACTAGCTGAGCATAAACTGGGCTGTGAGCTAGCAAACACCTTTTAACATGGTTCCTGTTGTACTTTGGCTGTGAAGTAAATTCCTGGGTTGGAGGTAATGCAATGTGGAATAGTAAGCAGGCCTGCCTTCTGGTTCCTGACTTGAGATCCTGCCTCATCTATCCTCAATGACAGACTGGGATCTGGAATTGTAAGCTGAAATAAACCCTTTCCTCCTCTAAGCTGGTTTTGGTCATAGTGTTTTATTCCAGTAACTGAGCGAAAGTGGAAGAGTTTCTCAGTCCTCTCCTTAGACCTGTGTACCACCTCCACAGATCAACTCACTTCAGAATCGTGGTTTTTGCCAGCACCCACCTTGGCTGTAAGTCACCCTGACTTCCTTCATTTGTTCTTGCATTGCTCTAGCCAGTTTTCATGAGGTCTTTTGCTTCTCATATAGGCTATGTGTTCCAAGTCTGTGTTTGGATTCAATCTTCTTTGCACAATCCAAGGAAACAAAGACCATGCCAAAGCTGGTTGTCTCGCTACCACCAAAGTGGGCTCTGAACCCAGATGCAAAGATGACATCTGGTGTGGTCCTTTACATTTTGTCTATTCTCCTCCCAGGCCCCCATATTTCTGTCTTGAGTACTATTGCTTTCCCATGGTGAAAGCTATCACTGACCGTATTTCCTCTGAAGAAGCCAATTGGTCATGAACTTCCTGGTTGGCATAGTTACTGTGCCATTCACGATGGCAGTGGATCCTTAGGCAGCCAAGGAGGAGCTCGACTAGATTTCTAATCACTCTGCTCTACATCAGCCTGTTGATTTATGCTGATGTTATATTCCTGAGAAGTGCCAGTTAATTCAAAAGCATGTACAGCAAAATGAATTTTATCACAAGAAATGAAGAGAAAGCAAAGCAGGAGAAATGCGCTAGTAGGTTGCAAAATATTCCAGTCATGTAAACACTTTTGCCATATTGCATTAATATGAGCAGTAAATAAACAGTTTATGGGGAAAATGGAATATATTAAAATTTATTCATGGAATAACAACCAGGAAAAAAAATAGCTACTGTCCGATGGAGTGCCAGCCAGCATGGTCTGCAAACACTAGTACTCCAGGCCTCCACGCACAGTATTGTAAGAATTCTAACATATGAAGTCTCTCATCAGATTAGTGGCGTTCCCAGCCAAACACCCCTGTGATTCACCATGGTCCTGCCTGTCTTTAGCATTTTCATGAGGATGAAGCCAAAGCCTGTGATAAGAACAATAATGAAGAGTAAACACGGAGAGCAGTGCTTTGCTTTAAACACGTGCATGGCCTCGTCTGCTCTATGTTCTCATATCATCTTGATCTTCAGGTAAGGAACAAGGTGCTAGGGGGCTGAGTCACTTCCTGTGATGGATACTTTTAGATGTTGACTGGGCTGGATTGGGTGCCAGATATTTTGAATGTGTCTAGAAGGGTGCTTTTGAGCATTATTCTGGATGCTTCTACAAAGATTGTATGTGTGAGTGTGTGTGTGAGTGTGTGCATGCATGCGTGTGTGTGTGTGTGTGTGTGTGTGTGTGTGTGTGTATGGAGGGAGAGAGAGAGAGAGGTGTTTATGTGTACATGTGAGCATGGGTGTGTGTATGAGGCCATGTGCGCATTTGGGGTCCAGAGGACGAGGAGGTCGGGTGTCCTGCTCTCTCCATGTCCTGGGGACATGTCTCTCATCAAACCCGGAGCTAGGCTGGCAGCCTGCACACCTCAGCAGTCCTCTCAGTCCTAGGGTTATAGGCACATCTAGCTTTCTTTGTGTGCACTGAGAATTCAAACTTAGGTCCTCTGCTTACTCACTGAACCATCTCTCCAGTGCCCCAAAGTTGTTTTTATTATTATTTACATAAAAAAACATTTTTATTGATTTGAGAATTTCATACAGCATGTGGAATGTAATCTGTGTTTCCTAAGCACTCCTGGGTTAGGAAATCTGACCCTCGGGGTCTGGTCAACTTAGCAGACGTCACACAGTAAGAAAGCTGACTCCTCCTCTCCCAGCGTCCATCGACTGCCAATGGAACCTCAGCTGGGCTGCGCTTTCCTCCATTCATCCCAGGCCCCTGTCTGGCTCTGGTTTGCAAAGGTCATGTGTATACTGTCTTAATATTTTTTTTTCTTTTTGTGCTTCTTTGAGGCTAAGTGTTTTCATGTTCATTGATTACTAGCATTATTTCAGCGAAATGCCTTATGAATGAATGCATATTGAAATGCTTTATGCTTGGGATTTCTAATAATAGGCACTCTATATGATGAATGACAGGAATATTAATAGGTTATCTTGTTTCAGTTGAGGTTAAGCATTAGGAAACTTTTTCCTCTACAGGTTTAATGCTATCTGGATTCTGAGTTGTTTAAATTTATATATGTGTGTATATATATATATATATATATATATAATATAGAGTCACCAGTCTTGCATGTGGCCCTGGGTGACCTCAAACGCATGGCAGTCCTCCTGTCTCAGCCTCCCAAGGGCTGAGATTGCAGGCATGCACCACCAGGCCTGTCCAGATCCTTTATTTCCCTCACAGTTCATCCAAGAGTTTGGATTTCCCACATTATGACTTCAGGATCCTAGTACTGGGTTCCAGAACTTGCCTCTCAATACACACAGGGTGGTCTTCTGCAGTGCTGTACATGTCTTCATCCTTAATTTACTCTCTACTACTACCTGATTAGGCAATCAATTTTTATTTTCTGATACTTCATTATATGTTAAAGTCAAGCTTATACTCTACGATTTAAAAAAAAAATATGTGTGATAATCAGCTAGTTTTCTAGGTCCACAGTGGTTGGGCACTTCCAGTTCCTGTGAGTTGGCAATCAGTAATTCACATTTATACTGTCTTCATTCCTATCTGCTGACGAGGTTTTCCTGTCATTTCAGCACTTAGGAGGTGGAACCAACATGATTAGGAATTCAAGGCTAGTTTCACCTACGTAGTGAGACCAGTTCTAGAGGGATGAGTCCACCCGCGGGAGGGCATGGGGGGGCAGCCAGCTCAGCGAGCTGAGCACCCCCATCTTCAAGCATGAGCAGCAGAGAGCCGAAGTTGTTTTTTAAAATAATATTTTTTTTTTTTTGGGGTTGGTTAGTGTTAAGAGCACTGGCCACTCTTGCAGAGGACCCAGGTTCGATTCCCAGCACCCACATGTTGGCTAACAACCAGTGGTAACTCTGATTCTAGGGAATCCAACACCCTCTTCTGACTCCACAGTCAATGCACAGCACAGGTACACTTACACACATGTAAGGCAACACACATACACATAGATAAAAAATAATATATATATATATATATAATTTTTTTTTTGGTCTTTTCGAGACAGGGTCTCCCTGTAGCCCCAGCTGTCCTGGAACTCACTCTGTAGACCAGGCTGGCCTTGAACTCACAAAGATCCGCCTGCCTCTGCCTCCCAAGTGCTAGGATTAAAGGCGTGCACCACTATTTCCAGCCTATAATAAATATATTTTTAAAATTACATTCCCTAGAATCCCAGCTTTCAGGAGGTCAAAGCAGAGGGGTACACTTAGTACTGGGACAAGCAGGGCTATATAATAAGACTTAAACCATAAAGTAAAACAAAAATGTGTATTTCAATCAGTAGATTTTGGGTAAAGCAGATGAATCTCCATAGCACGGATGAACCTCATCTAGTTGGCTGAATGCTTGACTAGAACAAGAGGAAATTCTATCGGCAGACGTCCTTCAGACCTCATCTGCTACATCAGCTCCTCCTGGTTCACCAGTAGACTGCCTTTGAATTTGGATCATGACTCTCCTTTGGTCAGAATTTGGACTTGCCAAGCTGCTTCTGTTATCTGAACAATTACTTAAATTCCTTCACAGGTGTGTAGGCACACACCTAATTGCTTCTGTTTCTCTAGAGAACCCTGATTAATACAGAATTGGTACCGAGTGGACTGAGGCCAATATTCTGGCTGGATGGTCAGGGAACCAGATGAGTATGACTGAAAAATTGGTGACAATGAAGTCCACAGAACAGGTATGTGGACATACCTCTCTGAAAGGGTCCCATGTGAATGTTCACCGAAGAATAGCCTCAGCAGGAGCTTTTAATCATCAAGTAGGCAGGAAGACATGTTTTGTGGATACCAGTCAGCTGTTTGCTCAGACGTTCCTGCCATTGCCCAGTAGGATCATAAAACCGGTCATGGTGGCAGAGATGGAGTTTAAGCATGGGCTCAGTGTCAGGCTGATCTAGCTACTGCCTCTGATACATGCCCAGTATGCCAGCAACAAAGGCCAATACTGAGCCCCCAATATGAAATAAATTCTCCAGCTGGTCAGCTGGTTACTTGGTCACAGGTTGGTTACATTGGATGTCTTCTATGATGGAAGGCAGAGCATTTTGTTTTCCCTAGAACAGATGTTTATTCTGGATAAATATTTGCTTTCCTTGCATGTGGTGCTTCTTCTCAAACTACCGGTCATGAACTTACAGAATGCCTCATCCACCATCATGGTATTGCACCACAACACTGATGATTCTGGTGAAGGAACTCATTTCCCTGCTAGGGGAAGAGTAGCAGTAGGCTCAGCTAATGGCCTTACCATGTTTCCCACCATCCCATGTAGCTGGCTTCATAAAACAACAGAATGATCTTCTAAAGATGCAGGTGCAACAGTATTGATGGGCCTTACAGTGGTTTTCTAGCAGATTGCATATACTTTGAATTAATATCCAATATAGGATTCTTTTATAGCTAGGATTCATGAGTCTGGGAATCAAGAGGTGGAAATCACTTCTAGTGACTCATTAGTATATATATTTTTTTTGCTTCTTATACTCTGTTGGCATAAAGGTGTTTTCCAAGACAGGACTACTGCTACCAGGAGATACAGTAATGATTCTATTGAGCTGCTAGTAGTTAAGATAGTCACTCAGACACCTTGGGGTCCCCTACTTCTAAATCAGGCAAAGAAGAGTTAGTATGCTGCTTAGGAGACTGAACTTGACTGCCAAGGGAAAATTGGACTTTGGCTCCATGAAGGAGGTAAGGAATATTATATCTGGGATATCAGAGCGATCTGAGGGAATCTAATATTTATCTGTCATATAACATAAGATGTACTAACTTCCAAATCATCACATTAAAGTCACTGGATATCAAGGAGAAGAACAAAGTCCATTTAAAAATATTACCTCATTTCCTGGAGGAAAACTGCTTTTGGTTGTACATGCGTAGTAGTATCATGTTAGGCATAATCAGGACTTCATTCTTGTCTTTGCCTGGAGGTTAAGTATGTCTGGAGATGTATGTGGGTGCCAAGGCAACAATGAGTGAACTTGTGATTTATTTGTTCAACATGAATGGGCACAGTGCCCAGATCTGTATCCAACAGTATTCTAGATGTTTCTCTCTTTCTGTGAAGATGTTTTGGGATGAGATTTACCTTCAGAACAGTAGATTACATTCCATAATGTGGATAAGCTTCATTCAATCAGCTGAAGATCAAACAGAGTGAAAAAGATAACTCCCTCCTGAACAAGAGGACATTCTGCCAGCAGACGGCCTGTGACCCCCTGTAGAACTGGGTCTTCTTGAGTCATCAGAGGTTTGCCTTTCAACTTTAATTGCAACTCTTTCCTGGGTCCTTCCTTCCTTTTCTCCTTTATTTCCTTCCTTCCTTCCCTTCTTTCCTTTATATGAGTGTTTGCCTGTATATATATATAAGTGTACCTGTATCATATAATGCCTGCCAAGGCCGGAAGAGGGCGTTGGATTCCCTGGAACTGAAGTCCTGGATGGCTATGGCCTCTAAGTGGGTGCCGAGAAGCAGCCCCAGTTCTTTAGTTTTTTTGTCTTTATCTAATGTTCTACTTTATTTTTTTCTTTCAGAGGCAGGTGGATCTCTGTAAGTTCAGGGCCAGCCCGGTCCATACAGTGAGCTCTAGGANTGTGTGTGTGTGTGTGTGTGTGTGTGTGTGTGATCCTGTATACCATAGCGTGAGTGTGGAGGCTGGAGGACAGCTTGTGGGAGTCAGTTCTCTTCTTCCACCATATGAAGCTTGAGGTTCAAACTCAGGTCAGCAGGCTTGGCAACAAGTGCCTTTACCAACTAACTGAGCCATCTTGCAGCCCCAAGGAACTAATTCTTAAAACAAATCTCTCCCTTGATACACAGATGATAGACACTTATATGCTTAATATTTAATGTATTTAGAGTTTAGTTATTTAACTTACATATCCTTATATGTCTATATTTAAATACATATGCCTTTTCTGATACACTTGCCTAAGAGTATATAGCCACCACATAGTAGAACCAGCTTTAAATCTGGTAGTGGAAGAATTCATACACTTGGTGTATACCATCTTATTATTCTTCATTGGGGGAATACATTATGCCTATTTTGAGGCCAATATTAGTAGGTTTCCCCCATTTTTTCATATTAACTCACCATATTGCTTAAGGTAGACAATATAAGTATCTAAGAAGTCAGCTGTTCCCATAAACAAACCCCAAAGGTCAAAGGCTGACCCCACAGGAAGTTGAGTTCTTGCATATGGACAAACCTGCTTCCCTGCACCTTTCTCCACACACTTATTCAGGAACCAAGGCTGCTGACGTCCCGTCCCAGTCAACACATGGCTTCTCAGGCTTGACTGCAGTGCAGCCAGAGGGCAAAGGAGCATTTTAGATTATGTACAAGAAACTTCATGTATGTGTATGTTTCCATGTATTCGGGGGGGGATTACATGTGTGCGTGGGTGCATGCATGCATGCATGCAGCGTCCTCCTCAATCGCTCTCCACTTTACCCTTTTGAGTTGGGAGTTTTTCCTGGAGCTGGAGCTGGAGCTGGAGCTTGTGAGTTCAGTTAGGCTGACTGGATAATAGTGAATGTTAGGTTATAAAAGGTGCGAACCCCAAATAAAAGGCACATGAGGCTTAAGTCACTCCAGAAACAGGATTTACTTCCATGTGGGACTGCCAGAGCAGCTGCCTGCAGACACATGGTGGGACAGGAGCAGCAGGGAAGGGGCAAGATGGCGACCGGGGCCCACCCATCTATAGCCATGGGGCGGGGCCTCTGGTACAGAGGAAGAGGCCAGAAGATTGACAGCCTCTAGAGGAAGTGGGCATCTGTGTGCCCCTTGGGATTCTGGGAAGCCCAGACCTAACATTGCAGCCTTTTGCTTATGATAAGGAAATGGGATGCTGTTCTCTCTTCTGTATCTGCTTCAGAGCTGATGGGGGGCAACGTCTTGGGGAAGAGCTGTCAGGCTGGAAGGTTAGAATCTGGTTTCCCATTTTGGCTGCTCTGGGTGCTCTGCCTGGTGGGTTTGGTCCAGATCGATAGTGGCCAGTACTTAGTGGACATTTTCTCTGCAACTGAAAAAAACAAGCTGGTTGAGTCTTATATGAGTATACCAGTGCAGGAACTTCACAGTACCAATGAAGGGGAGGTTTCTGGGTGCATTAGCAATAGGGTCTGCAGAGGGAGAGAGGATCTGTACCCTGGTTTGAGGAATTTGGAAAAAAGTTTTAGTACACAGAGCTCTAGAATGAGGGCCATAACCATGAGTATATAAAAGGTGGTATTTTCTAGCATGCGCATTAAATCCGTCACTTCTCTCTGAAATATTTTCTAGCATGACACAGTAGGTTCCTAACTTGGCACAGTAGGTCTCTCACCTATCTCTCTGGTGATAAGTTATTTCATTTTCTCTTCTTTCGATTACAGTTTCCTGTTGGGGTGTTTAAAACCACACAGTTAGTTCAGATAAATGAAATTAATTTTGGCGTTAAGGTCAGTTGAGGTTCTGGTCCTTAGGGAGTCACTCAGGCCTTGTGCCTGGCTCTTTTCACCAGTTCCATCTATGTGAGGACAAAGTCAGGTCTTGCTTGACCAGAGCTTCCCTTTGAAGTGTGAGGAGTTTCTCCTTTATATACACTTTCTTCCCTTGACTGGACACTGGCCAATGAAGTCCTTTTAAGTGAATCTCCAAGACCTCCCTGGTCCAGGATGACTGGTGACTCACTGCCACAGGACATGCACAAAGGTGCCAGTGCAGGACCCTAGGACTTAAGTTGACCTTAGAGGGTATAAGGGCCAAAAGATTGTCCCTTCAAATCCCCCTTGCCAAATCAGATGGGAGCTTTAAGTATGGCTGCTAAACGTCCAAGAGGATGATATGAGTGAACCTGGTGTTTTAATTACTATATAACACCTGAGTAAAGCTTGAACATTGACTTAAGCATTCTTAATTAATTCTTAATTGCTGTGGCAAAACATTCTGGCTAATAGTACAAGCTCGTGGTAGGAGCCTGGTGGTAGTAACTGCAGCACCTTTTTATAACCTAATGAGTCCAGGCCCAGCCATTGTGCCTGGTTTTATAAATAGGTGCTAGGGATTGAACTCAGGTCCTAAGCTTGAATGCCCAGCTCTTTACCAACTAAACCATCTCCCCAGGCCTACAGGAATCTCGTGTATTCACTGCAGCTGAGGAATCTGCTTTCTGAAGAAAGCAGCTTGTGTTGTATTGCCTGAGATTACTTTGTGTGTTTATGTGGGTGTAGGTGAGAAGTTTCTTATTTTTCTTTCATTTTATTTCAAATTCCTTAAATTTATAAACTGAGAGATAGGTTAATTTTTTAATGAATCAACCAAATTTTCTGGCAGGTCTAGTTTTTATAGCTATGAACAGAGGAATATGGAGACAAACTCAGGGCCACACGTAGAAGGCCTTGAACGTCAGCTCAGAGCTTGGGCCTTTTCCTAGGAGATCTCTCAGGTTCTCCCTCTTTCTCCTCTGCATGGACAGCTGGTGATTCTGGGGGCCTGCCTGAAAGTCCATCTGCCATGCCACACTGTGAACTCAAGCAGCATGTGGCACCGGAGCGGCACTAGCAGGACCTCACCCTAGTGGTCTGGCTCTAGGCTCCTCCTCAGGGACTGCACTCTGGGGTCACTCTGTGTGCAACGATGTTTTGTAAGAGATAAATGCCTAGTTTAAATAAGTGTATTCTCCTCTGTGTCCTCAGGAAGACACCGAAACATGCCACTCCCCCCCCCCCCACGGAATCAGCTTCTGAAGACTAGACTGGCACTGAGTGACTCAGGCAGGTGATGCCATTTCCTGCCAACACCTGCACTGTGGTTACACCTTCAAGTCGCAACGCTATGCTGAGCATGCTGGCTGGTAATAAACAGACGAGGAGATGCTAGAGATTAGACATTTCCTTAGAACACCTCCAGGCCAGAAACACGTAGCTGGCACAAGTGGGAATGGCTCAATGGAAAATAACCCGAAGAGAGCTCCTGAGATGCTGAGATTTCCACTTGGCAAGGTCCCTGCAGCAGCTGGTCTCCAACGTAACAGGCTGAAAACACTACATCCCTGTAAAAACCAAGAAAAGCCTAACTGACTGCAGCTGCCATCCCCCAATAATTAGATTTGGAGGATTATTGCCGAGATGGATGGAGGATATCAGATGGTCACTGCTAGAAGGACTTACCATCCTTGTCTGACTACACCGCTAGACACTGGAGTTCTTAGCAGCCCCACATATGTTTGTTTTTAATTAAAATGTGCTGATGAACTGTTAGCTGCTCGGAAATAATGAAGAAAAGCAACACAAGACAAATGGGCTAATTGACAACTCCAAATACTCCATTTTATACCCTTCAGTTATGTTAATGGAGCTTTCCACTTTGTTCTAGTTGAAATAATAATTACACAAACACAGTTACATAATAATCTAAGAGGTAGATAAAAATATATTATAAATAACAACAGTAGCGAACCCCACAAGTAGGTCAAAGGATTACAAATTCATTCTCTCAGGCCTTATTCCAGTGAGTATTTATGGAGTTCTTGTTGCTTATTAAGAGCCAGGCTCTCATGGACTAATGCCTGCCATGACTCACCCCAGTGTTTACAGATATGCGCTGCTGTGCAAGGTGCTGCGGTCGGTACATGTGGAGTGCCATGCAGAATGTGTTTCCAACCATGTAGTGAAAGCAAAGAGCACCTTTTCAAAGGGAGACACCATCATTTTAAGTCATTTGAAAGGCTGGTTTATGTGAAGACAGAGAATCTGGCCAAGATCTTGACAAATTACATTTTATTCAGTGCATACAAAGCTAGCCCAACTGCCGAAAGGAAGATGTGTCTTGGGATTGTGTACACAGCACAAGGCCAAAGGGCGGCCATATTCCAAGTGGGCTGTAAACATGGGGCTTATTGGAAGCCTTTGTAAGGAGTGTGGCAGAATTTCAGCCATGAGATACCCGGAATTCTGGCCAAAATTGGGAGTGATGGCAACTGTCAAATGTCTTTGGATGTTGGGTGAAGATTAATCCCTCGGCTGAATGGAGTGGAGGAGAATAATTCAGAGCCACTGAGCGCTCCTGCTCTCAACTGGAGGGCCAGGACATCACCGGGGGCAAATTAACTCCAGTGCATTTGGAGTTTATTTACAACTAAAGTGCAAAGCTTCAAATTCATCCATATTCAATCAGAGAAAATTGTGGCTCGTCCAAGACAAGACAGGAGCCAAATTTGGGGCAAGGCAAAGGGTGACATCATCTGAAAGGCCTGGAAATGAAGTGTAAATTTGAATATCATCTGTATATAAGTGATAATTAAAGCTGTGAGACTCAATACGCGCCAGGAAAGAAAGTAAATAAAAATGCAGAACGGCAGTGTCCCGGGCCACGTGTTACTTCTGAAAGAGATTTTTTTTTTAAGTTGGTGAGAGTGAGATTTTCTTTTATGCTGAATGATTTAAAAAAAAAACAGACATGAATCACTTGCAAGAAGCCTAGAACCCTCTGTAGACAGTGTCTGCTTTGCCTGAACGTTGAGCAAAACAGGGCTTTTCTGTGAGATGTACGTGCCAAGGAAATTAGGAAGTCATCATTCGCTTTGGTTTGGAGAAGATCTCTTCCTGCAAAAATCACATCAATGAATAATATCTAAAGAGAATCTCCATTTCAGGCTGACGCTTGCCTGGCCTCTTCAGGTCTGTGTTATATATGGGCAGGAAGCCCAGATGGCTCTCACCTGGGGGCTGCACAGCTCCATAAGCTGAAGAGACAGGATCTCTATTCTAACCTGTGTTTGAATGCCTTAAGATGAGAACTGATGGGGCTGGAGAGATGGCCTAGCGGTTAAGAGCGCCGACCGCTCTTCCAGAGGACCCGGGTTCGATCCCCAGCACCCACATGGCGGCCGAGAGCCGTCTGAAACTCCAGTTCCAGGAGAACTCCAGTTCCAGGGGAATCCGAGACCCTCTTCTGACCTCCGCGGCATTGCACGACACGGGTGCACAAACCTGCATGCAGACAGTACATTGATACACATACCGAAATAAAGAAAAATTAAAAAAAAAAAAAAAAAAATTAAAAAAAAAAAAAAAAAAAGATGAGAACTGAGCCCCATAAAATGGAGACTAGCCTATGAGGAACTCTTCATGATGGAAGGGTAGTTTTACCCTACCCCTTCCTTCTAGAGATCTATGACTTGGGATTCTTCTGATTTTTTTTTTTTAACTATCTTTTGAGTCCATGGAAGACTCAAAAATTAAAACCAAGGCCCTCAGTAGCTTGGGCTGAGCAAGGAGTGCATATGCAGGAAGACCACAGGAAGACACAGCCCAGAGAAGTAATAAAGCAAATCAGTCCGCTGACATCCAGGAGGAGTTTGAAAAGTTTAGATTTGCAATTGTCATGACGGGCCAGCACCAGTACATTAACGAAGATGAGTATGAAGTGAATTTGAAAGACTTTGAGCCACAACCTGGTAACATATCTCATCCTCGGCCTTGGCTGGGGTCTACAGGCAAGGAGAGAGCCCTCCAAAGAAGTCCATCCTGTTGACAACTGTATGTCAGGTGTCTAGCCTGCAGAACTGGAAGGAAATATATTTTGGCTATTTAACTGACCCAGTAAACTATTTTGTCTTGGCAGCCTTAGCTAACTAATTCATGGGGTAAAAGAGCTAGGGCCTGCTTAGGTATTT
Source organism: Rhizomys pruinosus (assembly GCA_009823505.1). Classification (NCBI taxonomy): domain Eukaryota; kingdom Metazoa; phylum Chordata; class Mammalia; order Rodentia; family Spalacidae; genus Rhizomys; species Rhizomys pruinosus. Next base: position 413,220 of record VZQC01005393.1, read on the forward strand.
TCCATGGAAGCTCTTTCTGTACTAGATATGGACCTATTGAACAGATTCAGTCACTGTGTCATTTTGACCAAATGCATACATACATGCATGCATACTTTAAATTTTTCTAGACTTTGATCTCCTCATTTTTAAACTGAAATTGAAAACATCCGACCCATGTTACTATTGCACTGATAGTAGATCCTGAGTTAAACTTTACAAAACTCATCTCCTTTCCCTGTGTAATTACAAAATACTATGGCTTTCCAAGTATTTTCTCTCTCCGATATTCTATTCTAGTTTGAAGGTAGCCTGGGTTAGTCCATTACTACGTAACTTCAAACAAGTAACTTAGACTCATGGCTTCTTGCAACTTGCTTCCCAAAGCAGTGAAAATTAAAACTCAGATGACAGCTGTCTAGAGCTTCTGGCAGAGAACCTGGCACATGATTGCTCAGAACAAGTTGCTTTCATCCTTCTAAAGCAGGAGCCTGCATGCAGATCAATGTTTATTGCTTCGGATATCATATTCCTTTATGTATTTATGCTGCTTCTCATTCTAAAGGGATTCTAGGAGGCTCATAAAAGTATCTCCAGAATAAATTAGTCCTGGTAAGGCAGAAATACTGAAACAGTTGGAGTAACCACTAGCCATTTTCCTATAACAAATTCAAAAGTGTTCATAGGGCCAGGGGGCATGGAGGTACATGCTTTTAATCCCAACAGTCAGGAGACAGGGGCAGATGGGCTTGTGAGTCTGAGGCCAGACTAGTTCTATATAATGAGTTCTAGGCCAGCTAGGGCTACATAGTTAAACTCTGTCACAAAAAAACAGTGTTCATGGGGCTGATCCTGGAAGAATCATATAGGTATAGGAACCCAAACTCAGGCAGAAAGAGTGACATTTTCCTAGGGAAGGCAAGATGAAATGAAATCCTTCTACGTAGATCTTTTATGGTTTAACTTCACCTGGACGTAAACTCAAAGCATCCTCAGGACTGAGTTGGCCATCCTTTTAGTTTTTTAACCTCTTTAAAATTTTAAGATATAGGGCTGGAGAGATGGCTCAGTGGTTAAGAGCATTGGCTGCTCTTGCAGAGGACCTGGGTTTGATTCCCAGCACCCATTTGGTGGCTAACCATATGTAACTCTAGTTCCAGGAAACCAACGCCCTCTCCTAACCTTCATGCGAATTGACACTGCACGCCATGGGTGCACTTAAACACATGCAAGTAATACACTCATACACATAAAAAATAAAAATAATAGATAAAATAGTTTTTAAATTAAGATATACAGGAAATGTAAGGACTATTACTACTAATAAACCTTTCACTTCATCATAGTTCTTCCCAATCAATACATATTTAAGAGCATGGGGGATTGAACCTAGGACCTTATGCATGCTCGTCAAGTGCACTACCATTGAGCTACATCTCCAGATCTTTGATATTTGTTTTTATTTCATCTGTATGAGTGTTTTGCATGCATGTATGTAATGTACCACATGTGCAAATGTGTCAGATCTACCAGAACTGGAGTTACAGATGATTGTTAGCCGCCATGTGGATGCTGGGAACTGAACTTGGGTCCTCTGCGAGAGCAGCTAGTGCTCTTATCTATTGAGCCATCTCTCCAGGCCCCTATCCAATATAAGAAAATACTGTTTCATTGAACCAGCCAACAAGTGAGGCAAACTCTAATAACTCTAATGAGTTGTAATTGATCCTTCAGGCACATTTAAATATTTGTATACATATAGGAAATATTGGTGTAAATTACTATGTGTGCTTCATGTCCATACGTGGTAAGTGGTACCATATGGCATATACCAGGCTTCATGAAGTTTTCCACTTAAAATCTCTTTTCACCCAAGAAAATTTTCTGGGATCCTAGGCACATAGGTATATAAAATAGATATGTAAACATTAAATAATGTAAATCAGAAAGAAGCTTCTTTTAAAATAATTCTCTGGTATACATAAAATTCTACTACCTACTAAACACAAAAGCAAATTTATACACTAATGAGATGGATGTGTTTATTTTCACATGAAAATTAAATCTTGCTGAATATTTGATATTTCAAGACACAGAGCAACTTCAGTGTTTTTCAGGGTTGAACGATATTTTGATTTTATCATTGTCAATGCCGGGAATACAGCTCTGCATAAATATCCAGCTCAAAATAGCAGAACTATGTTCAAGACCATTTCAGACATTATTAAAAATTCTGTCCTAATCCCAAGCCAAAATTCATTTAACCATTTTTAATGAAACTCAAGCCAGCCATTCAAATAGCAATTTTTTAAATCAAACATTCTAACACAACACAATCCAGAAATATATTAATTTGATACATGCTGAGGAACAATAGTAGGAAGATATTAAATGCCTGTGTTTTCTATAATTAAACGATTATGTTTCAATAGGAGCAGAAAACTCTGTAGGTACAGTATAAACATTACAATTTATAACATACAATATAGTTTCAGACATGAGGCAAGGTGTCTCAGTGTTGGGTGGTGTGACGACACGCACAGTGCAAAATGTGCATGTTGTGTGTCTGGATCCAAGGCTGCATTGACATCACACTATATGACACAGGTGGACACTGCTAGGAATACTTCAGATTCATTACATGTTTGATTTTAAGTTACTTTTTTGGTCATTGCACATTCGGAAAGCTTTTACTGTTGTAAATTTTCCCGAGGCCTCCATTTGGTCGCATGGTACCAAATGGGGTTGAAGAAGCTGGGTGTATTTCTTTTCCAATGCAGCTTTGTTTTTTGAGATGGAGACCTACAGATACTCAGGGAACATGCACACTCCTTGTAGGAATGTGAAGAGCTAAACTGTATCGTCCACTACATTTGTATATCGAAGTTTGAATGCACCTCAGAATATGACTATATTTGGAGATAGGGTCTTTGAGGAGATCACTAGAATGGACCCTGACCTAATCTGATTGGTATACTTATGAGCATGGGTGATGAGGCCGTAGATATTCACAGAGGAAGACTGTGAAGGCACGGGGAGAGGTAGCCCTCTTCAAGCCGAGGAAGGAGGCCTCAGAAGAAACCAGGCCTGCTGACTCTTGGCCTGTGTACTAATGACTTTTATACAACGGGCACTCTCTGGACAAATGGATTGTACCTAACCTTGCAACCAAAAAGTTATCTTCTTAGACTGTTTATAATGTAGGCAAGTTTACTGAGCCCGGAGCGCCTCTTGGAAGCTAAACATAGCTTTAAGTCCTCATGACCCTTTCTTACCCTGGACCTGCAATAATGCATGCGTGGGTGTGTGAATATCCCAAGCACTACAAGCAGTAATGATTCAATTATGTTTTGGAAAGAAGGTATGAAGATGATCCCATTTGTGTTGTAAACAATAGGTGGGGTTCAATTACAAATGTCTGTTTATGGTTGTGTGTTGGTCTATGTCTAGGGATCTGAAAGGTCAAAATTCTCTGATAAACACCCCCTTTTACTTCCGAATTTCATGACGGATAGACTATTGCAATACAAAAGGGCGCTTGTCCGAAAGCTTGGCTGCAGGAGAATTCTGAAGGATCAGATTCTCAGCCATTTGGGTTTGCTCTTGGCCTTAAAATGGATACTAAGAGTCAGACTGTTTATTATTATTATTATTATTATTATTATTATTATCATTATCATTATTATTATTATTGCATAACCGTAATGTGGCATCAAGAAGTAAATAGGCCTAGGACCGCTAGACTCCAGAACTGTGAGAGAATTGATTTCTGTCGTTTAAGCCATGCGGTTTATGGTAACTCGTGATAGCAACCCTAGAAAACTAATATAACAGCCGGGCGTGGTGGCGCACGCCTTTAATCCTAGCACTCGGGAGGCAGAGGCAGGCGGATCTTTGTGAGTTCAAGGCCAGCCTGGTCTACAGAGTGAGTTCCAGGACAGCTGGGGCTACAGGGAGACCCTGTCTCGAAAAGACCAAAAAAACAAAACAAAACAAAAAAACACCAAAATAATAATAATAATAACAACAAAGGAATAAAATATATATTAAAAAAAAAAGAAAACTAATATAACCATTGAAACTCCATCACATTCAAATACCACGGTATTTTTCTCATCACAGGGGACATGAAAGCAAAACCAAGCTCATTCCTGCACATGGCTCCTTGTCCACATGTCTGGGGATATCCCTGGGCAGATACTTAACTAGATATTGCTGTGTCACAGGGATGTATAAGATGCTGCCAAATGTCTCTCTAATGTGTCTGTGTCAGTTTACACCCTCGACAGCAGGGAACGGGGGCTCCATTCACTCACAGCCTTGCCAACATGTGGTATTTCCAAAGTTAAAAATTTCTGCCAATACGATTGGCAAAAGTTTTATTGTTTTAACTGCACTTTCCTTCTTATGTATGGAGTTGAATATTTTTTAAATACATGCATTGTCTATTTTTATTTGCTCTTTTATAAATTCTCAGTTCATATCCTTCACCTATTTTTTCCTTTGTGTTATAGAGCTTTTCTTTTCACTTCATCTGTGGGAATTGTGCACATTCTTGATAATAATTCCATCACCTAGATCCTCTGCAAATACTTTTACCCAGGCTATAGCTTGTCTCTTAATCTTGTTCTCGTGTTACTTTGACAAAAGGCTTTTAATTAGGTGTAATCAGAAGCACCTCTATTATTAGTTTGCTTTTTTGGTGTTGTCTTTAAGAAACTCTTTTCTCTATGAAAGAACTTCATTATCATGTCTTCTGATAGTTTTAGTATTTTTCCTATTTAGATCTTCAGTACATCTTTAATTTATTTCCGTGATGGAAACAGGTAGGTATTTTCTTTCTTTCTTTGATGTTTCTCCAGAATAAATTGTCCCAACAACATTTACTGAAATATCCAGCACTCACTCACTCACTCCAGTCATTAAAATAAATTCAGTGAAGCACCCCCCCAACATGTCATTTTGAGTTATGTAATTTCCTGAGGTGGATTACCTTAATATATTAGGAGAAAAATGTATCCTAGGTAAGCCAGTAAGCTGACCTAAATGGGTATTTGGAGATAAGCCAAGCAAGTGCTAGAGGGTGACTGCCAAAAACTGGTTTTGTGATCGGAAGAGTTGACATAAAACCCTTCCTCTAGACAGTCACTGGCTAGAGGGGTCAGGTGTCTTCTGAGGCCACTCTGAGCTTGTACTGACAAACCATCAACAGCACTAAGGAGCCTTGTCCCTCATCATCTATATCAAAGGAATGTGCTCCCTGTCCTCTATAGTGGTGGCAGTGGCCTCTGTGAAGGATCTCAGGAATCATACTGAAGCCAGCTGGAGAGTCAGTCTCCTCAAGTGGACAGGGCTGATGTGTATGGAAGGGTCACAGAGTCCTCCTTGCATAGAGGATGGGGAGTGTGTGTGTGTAGCCCACAGAATCCTCCTCCTGTAGAGGATGAGAAGGGTGTGCATGGAGAAGTCACAGTCAGCCTTCTCTAGAGGCCGGGGACAGGGGTGTATGTGAGAGGCGAATTTTTCACTGAATTTCTTTTTGGCACCTCTTAAAGTCTTTTGACTCCATGGGCTATATTATTTATTTGAAATAATAATAATTTCTTTAAAAGCACAAACAAGCAGGGATGGGTGGGGGGAACTAAGCAAGTACAACCCCAAAGCAATAAAAAAGCATGCCATTTAGACAGTAAGCAAAACCAGGGGCATGACATTTTGCCTGAAAGAAGACTGATGAAGACTTCTGCTGTGGAGTGTGTGTGTGTGTGTGTGTGTGTGTGTGTGTGTGTGATAGACTTTGTACTTCACCTTAATTGTGTGAATACTTTAGATCATTCATTTTCAACTATTTCTAAGCCACAAAATACTAGGTCTTTCTCAGAGCATATGAATATTCCTGTTTAGAATGGAGAGTCACTCAAGAGGTCTGTGTGAAATCTTCCAGCCCTCATTAAAAAACCTCCCTTGAGGGGCTGGAGGGATGGCCAAGCGGTTAAGAGTGCCAACTGCTCTTGCAGAGGACCCAGGTTCGATCCCCAGCACCCACATGGCGGCTGAGAACCGTCTGAAACTCCAATTCCAGGAGAACTCCAGTTCCGGGGAAATCTGACACCCTCTTCTGACCTCCGCAGCATTGCACGACACCGGTGCACAAACCTACATGCAGACAGTACATTCATACACGTAAAAAAATAAATAAAAATTAAAAAAAAAACCTCCCTTGAAAGTCCATTCATTGGAGAGTTAGGAATAAGTTGCAATTAACTTTTGCCCATTCTTCATGCAGTGATATACCCTGCTCAAAAATTCCTATCACTCTGGAGTCACTCATTCTGTGAACTGTTATTGAGCATTTATTGTTTTCTAGGCCCTGGAACAGACACCAAGGGGGAAGGAAGCTTGGGGATAGTGAGCTCTGAGCAGTTTAAAAGTCTGAATGCCAGATGGCTGAGTGTTAGGAAAGGCAGGGGGCAGGAGGCATGGGCGATGTGAGGAGACTCAGAGGGCAGCTGCTGGCTGTAGTAGGCGTTGAGACTGAAACTGGAGAGGCAGAGAGGGCTGAGGTATTATTGCCTGATGGACCTTTCTAAGTTTGGATTTGGAAGTCCATGGGGAAGGGTTGGAAATAGTAGAGTGGCACAATCATACACGTGCTCTGGAATGATCCTTTTGACTAATGCGAATATTGAAACTACACATAGTTAAGTCAAGAATACTGCATGGGAGACCCTCACAGCTATCCAGGGAGGAGACGGCGATAGACTGACCAGAAGTCAGGGGTGGAGAGGAAGCAGAGGGACTTGATATGATAGAACGGAAGCTGAAGGGAAGAGAAAGGGAAATGATCACGATTCCTGGCACTTGGGATTGTGTAACAATCTTGTATAGCACTTGGGAGTGGAGTTGGATAACTAGTGTCATTCGATAAAGACAGTCAAAGAAGATGGGATGAGGGGTTGGGGCAGAAGCAGACTGATGTCCATTGGGAAGAAGGATTTGTCCGATGTGCTTATAAGAAAATGGCATGGAAATGTCCAATCAGCAGTTGGATATTCAGCTTTGGAGCACAGGAGAGGGACGTGGGATGGGGGTGCAGGTGTGGAAGCCATCCTCAGTGGTGGTGGTCAGGAATCCCCCAGAGAGCAATGCGGAGAAGGCAGGGGAAGAGCCTCATGATGTAGGCTGAGATAGCTCAGCAAACAGGAAGGAAGAGAGTCAGAGAAGTGGGTGTCACAGAAGCAAAGGGAGAGAGTTTGTGAGGAGCAAATGCCGTGTGGAGCGCGAGGGTGAGGCTGGAGGACCCACAGGATCCACGGCAGAGCTCATTGGGATGGCTCACAGGGATGACTACAGGTGCTCAATGCCAGGTCCTGGGTAGTGAACAGGCTGTGGGAGGCTGGACACAAGCAGTGTCCGGTTGCTCTCCAAGGCCTGTGATGACGGAGGACCTAGAGGAGACCCTGCTTTCATGCTGTGAGGAATGACAGACACATGGGATGGCAGGACCAGTGACAACCAATCCCAACTATAGAAAAAGCAATGGGGAATATTCTCTTTAATACTAAAGCCTACACTGCAAGTTAATTGGTTCAGGGCAGGACATGGGTGAGGATATATATATATATATATATATATTTTTTTTTTTTTTAGACAGGTCTCCCTGTAGCTCTGGCTGTCCTAGAACTCACTATGTAGACCAGGCTTGCCTTGAACTCACAGAGATCCACCTGTCTCTGCCTCCCAAGTGCTAGGATTAAAGCCATGCACCACCATGCCCAGCTAAGGATATATTTTTTGAACTCCACAAAAGAGCCTAACACATCCACGTGGTTAGGACTGCATTATTCTCCTTATCCCTTTTTCATGTTTGTTTTTGGCTATGCTGAGGATAGAATCCAAGCCCCCAAACTGAACCACACTCCAGCCTAGTTATTCCCTATTTTGAGCAAGAAAAGATTAAAGAAGGTAACTGCAGTGGTTTAAATGAGAAATGTCCCCAGAGCTCCTGTGTCTGAATGCTTGGCTCACTAGTTGGCGGTGCTGCTTGGGAAAATTTTGGAACCTTTAGGAGGTGGAGCCTTAGTGCGAAGTAGTTATGTGCAATCAGTTTTCTTTTTGAGGCAGAGGCAGGTGGATTTCTGTGAGTTCAAGACCAGCCTGGCCTACATAGCGAGCTATAGGCCAGCTGGGACTAAAGGGAGACCCTGTTTTGAAAAGACCAAAAATAAAAGATGTTTTTAATTTTTATTTGTGTATGTGTGTGTATGGGCAGTGCTTTTGGAAGCCAGAAGACAGCACCTGATCCTCTGGAGTTCTAGGCAGTTGTGAGTTGCCCAAAGTGGGTGCTGGGAATGAACCTCATCCCCTGGAAGAGTGCGAGTGCTCTTAGCTGCTCAGCCATCTCTCCAGCCTCAGTCTTCTACTTTTCATGTAGTAATTTTGTGTCACTCTTTGCTTTCTCCTTTCATTTGTAAACTCCATGTGTAGTGGTCCCAACAGCCTTATGATGGGAGGTGTGGAGGGACTTGTGTGTAAATCAAAAAGTCTGCTTCCTTTGATGAGTGCTTATTCCACACTGGGAGGGTGCCTGCCGATTACAGTGCAGCAGATGCATTTTTCCAAACCTGTCAACTCAGATCAGTTCAGGCAGCCCACCGAAGTCTACTGCCTGTGACGTTTGCATCTTGGAGTGACACTTGGGCCTGGAGTAAATATAGAACTTTTCTTTTGGGAACAAAGGTGCATTTTCCCAAACTTCCCCCTTTTTTGTGTCACCTCAATTTATCTCTGTCTATTTGACTTTATTTTTCTGCATGATTTTTTAATGTATTATGTAACACATGCTTAATCAAGAAAATATGTAAAAACAAAGAGATGGCAAAAGAACATATCATCCTCTATGTTGGTGGGCATCTTCCAGAACACCTACAGACACAAACACACACTTTCACACGCATACACATGCACAAATATACACACATAGGCACATACACTCACACTTATACACACATACACTCACATACACTTTTACATATACACACATATACATATTCTCATATACATATATATGCTCATGCACACATAGACTCACACACACATACTCATACTTTTTCTCTAATACACATTTGCAAATACAATACAACACACATATACTCACACATACACAATGTACATATGCTTTTTGTTTTTATGGAAATAAAATCACATGAGGTAGAGAGGTCATCAGAATGATTCTGCTCCTGGAGGACATTTAGCAATGTTTCAGATGTTGCGGGTTGCCAAAACTGGAGCAGGTAGTGCTTCTGGCATCTAATGGTAAAGAAGGGATACCAATAAACATTCCAAAATGTTCAGGGCAGCCCCAGCCCCAATCTGCAACCCCCACCCCACCCTGCAACACATATTCTGGCCCCAAATGCTAAAATATCCAAGGCTAAGAAATTTTGGTCCAGACCAGGGTCTAATGAATTATAGCCCGCCCCTACCACTTCCCCTTGATTGTTTTTAAATAAAGTTTTATTGTAACATAGCAATATCTGTTCATTTACTTACTGGTGTGGTTGCTTTTGCCTTATAAGGCTGTTGAGTAGTTGTCAGGGAGACTATGTGGCCATAAAACTTAACATATATTTGAGCCATAGATAAAAATTTTACTTTTTCAATTAGCCAAATAAAAAAAGTATAAAGAGCAGGGGCATTAATTTTAATGCATCTAAAATGTCATGTCTACTAGGCAATCCAGGAGAACAAATGGGCTACTTCACATTCTTTTGTCTTTCCCACACCAGGATTTCAATTTTAGCACATCACAATTCAGCCTCACTAAATGCTAAGTTCTCATGTGACCAGTGGCTATCATATTGCAAGCTGTTTTTTCTGCTTAATATAAATGTCTTTTCATGTCCACTGACTATTTGTATATTACTTTTACTTATTTTTTATATTTTATGCAAATAACTTTTTTAAAATTTATTTTATTGTTATTAGACTTTTTTCCATACATCATACATCATTTCTCATTTGAATTTAGAGTCACTTCCCTTTCCATGCCCCCCACCCCACCTGAGTTAATGCACTCTGCCATACATATCCTGCATCTTTTTCTGAGTCTTTCCAGAGTTTTTTTCCCAGTTCTTTTGTTGTTGGTCTCTTCAACTTGTATTGCTTCAATATATATATATATAATATAATAATTTTATAAGAGTTATATATATACATATATCATACACATATTGCCTGAATTGGAGGATTTTCTTTTTCTTTTTTCTTTTTTGCTAAAAGATGTCATGTTTTCCTTAAGGAAGTGTTTAAAGGCTCCTTCTTGGCAAGCCAAAACAACCATCAATCTTGCCCTCGTGCTCCACACTGGGGTCATTCCCTCCCATGGTCACCCAAATGAGGTCCAGTAAGCACATGTCCTGTCTTGATCTTCCTGTACTGGCCTCCATGACACAGCCTGGGTAGCCCAACAATGGCACAAAAACAGACCTGTTGACCAATGGAACAAAACTGAAAATCCAAACCTGAGCACATACAATTCCCACCTCATATTTGTATATTGCTTTTAAATGTTTCAACATATTTAAAAGATTCTCCCTTTCTGGACATTTATATTGCTTCTAAGTTTCATAATTATGAGTCATGCTGCCATAAGCATCCTCACGTAAAACCTCATACCTTAGGGCTGGTGAGATGGCTCATCAGTTAAGAGCACTCGCTGTTCTTCCACAGGAGCAGAGTTCAGTTCCTAGTACACAGCTTCCTGGAACCCCAGTTCTAGGGAATCCAATGCCCTCTTTTACATCCACAGGTATACACTCATGTGGTATACACTCACACAGGCACATTAAAAAACCTCATACTTCATCTTTAATATTTTCTTTAAAAATATTTTTTATTAATTTTATTTATTTCTGTATGTGTATGAATGTACTGTCTGCATGCAAGTTTGTGCACCCGTGTCGTGCAATGCCGGGGAGGTCAGAAGAGGGTGTCAGATTCCCCTGGAACTGGAGTTCTCCTGGAATTGGAGTTTCAGACGGTTCTCGGCCACCATGTGGGTGCTGGGGATCGAACCCGGGTCCTCTGAAAAAGCGGTCGGCGCTCTTAACTGTTAGGCCATCTCTCCAGCCCCATCATCTTTAATATTTTCATTGATAGCTTTCCAGATGTGGGTCAGAGAATAGAGACACATTTTTAAGGTTTTGCAAATATATTGTTTAGTTGGGTGTGGTGGCACATGCCTTTAATCCCAGCACTCAGGAGGCAGAGGGAGGCAGATCTCTGTGAGTTCAAGGCCAGCCTGGTCTACATAGTGAGCTCCAGGCCAGCTGGTACTAAAGGTAGACCCTGTCTCAAAAAGACCAAAAAAAGAAAATATATTGTTTAATGATGATACCTTCCCTATAAGACTGATAGGGGGATTGACTAATATTACTAATTCAAGGAAATTTAAGAAAATAAAACAGTGATGGCTGGCACACACAGGTGTTGTACGGGTGCTGGGCCTTGCCACCATTAGCAGTACCTCTGTGTTCATCTCCAACAGCGCTGTTCTATTTTCAACCGCCATTAACAACGTGTACGAATACCCATTTCCTGTGCACTTTCTACGTGGCCTAGTTTTTAATAGCCCTTGAAAATTTCATAGACAATTGTTACTATTGGCTTAATCTAAATGAAGAATGTAAGTTTTCTTATATTTAGGATTAGTTTCACTTGCGTGGATTTCTCACAAGCTTAGTCAATAGCCATATGTTCATTTTTCAATGAAATCTGCAGGACAATTAGCATCTACATCAGTCAGCTTTCACTATGTAATATTGTAACAAATGACCCTAACATTTTAGAGGTGTATAATAAACAGCATATAGTATTCATCCACATGTAACAACCCAGGTTGAGTGCCTTTGGGCACATGCTATTCCTACCATAAATAGGAAGGGACGTGTGCGCAGGAGTGAGTGCAAAGCTCTGTAGCCTCTGCTCCTGCCCACATAGTCTCTTCAGCCTTTATCTCATTGGCCAAATTATGGTGCCAAGCTCAACATTAGTGGGGCAGGGAAATATATTCTTCCCAGAAGAGACACGACATGTTGCAAGTCCTACCTGGTAATGGATAGGAACTGAAGCAGGGACCAAAGGGACAGGAACTAAAGCAGGACTCCTTCACCAGTTACATCCGTCCCGAGGTGAGTGGGTTGCGCACCTCCACCTGAAGTCAGAATTCATCTGTACTATTCACAGTAGTTCCTAGGTGGGTGTTGCGCCCCTCACCCCTAAGGGAACAGATGAAGTTTTTCCAATGTGCCCTAAAAACAAATGAGTACAAAGAAACCAGATTAAAGCAAACATGACCACAAGTCATTTTGTTACCAAATAACTAGGAAATAATGAAGTCCCAAATGCTCTTGTAGCCATGATTTTGTGGTGTGTGTGTGTGTGTGTCTGTGTCTGTGTGTGTATGTGTGTGTGTCTGTGTGTGGTGTGTGCATCTGTGTGTGGTGTGTGTGTGTCTGTGTGTATGTGTGTGTGTCTGTGTGTGGTGTGTGTGTGTCTGTGTGTGTGTCTGTGTGCCTCTGTGTGTGTGTCTGTGTGTGGTGTGTGTGTGTCTGTGTGCCTCTGTGTGTGTGTCTGTGTGTCTGTGTGTATGTGTGTGTCTGTGTGTGCTTGTGTGTTTGTGTGTGTGTGTCCGTGTGTGTCAGTGTGTGCCTGTGTGTGTGTGTATCTGTGTGTGTGCTTGTGTGTGTCTGTATGTGTGTGTGTCTGCGTGTGTCTATGTGTGTCTGTGTGTGTGTCTGTGTGTCTGTGTGTCTGTGTGTGTGTCTGTGTGTGTGTCTATGTGTATGTGTGTGTCTGTGTGTCTGTATGTCTGTGTGTCTCTCTGTGTGTATGTGTGTGAGTCTGTGTGCCTGTGTGTGTGTTTTGCTGGGAATTGAACCCAGGCCTCACTCACGCTAGACAAGTGCTCTACCTCTGAACTACCCCCAACCTTGACTCCCATAAAATAAATGCCGGGCGTGGTGGCGCACGCCTTTAATCCTAGCTTGGGAGGCAGAGACACTCGGATCTCTGTGAGTTCGAGGCCAGCCTGGTCTACAGAGTGAGTTCCAGGACAGCCAGAGCTACAGGGAGACTCTGTCTCAAAAAGACCAAAAAAAAAAAAAAAAACCTTGACTCTTTAGGAGAGTGCAATGGATTCTTCAGGACAAATGAGGTTAGGCTTTTTGTCTTAACTGCATTACCTGTGAAATCAGTAACTGCTATCATCATTGTAATCATCATCCTTGTCATTGTAGTCGTCGTCGTCATCATCATCATCATCATATCATTCCAGCATTAGCCACATCAGCATCAGCAGCAGGAAGAACATGTTTACTACTGTTACCTACACCTTCTTTTTTTTTTTTTTTTTTTTTTTAATCTTTTCGAGACAGGGTCTCCCTGTAGCCCCAGCTGTCCTGGAACTCATTCTGTAGACCAGGCTGGCCTTGGAACTCACAAAGATCTGCCTGCCTCTGCCTCCCAAGTGCTAGGATTAAAGGTGTGTGTCATTACACCCAGCCTATACCTTTTAAGGCCAAGCCAGCAGCCACCTGGCTAGCCCAAGGAGCACTTACCTATAGAAAGACTGAACCCTGCACTGAAGAGCTGAGCCTCAGGCTCTAGGAGCCTGACTGGTTGGAAAACCATGAAACTGTTTGAATGTCCATAAAAACATATTCCTAAAATTTAACAGGAGACAGTTTTAGAATTAATGGAAATGTATTAAAATGACAAGCTATTCTACCCCAAACCTGAAAGAAACCATTCAAGGAACATGGGAAACGAAAAGGAGTAAACGTGTATTTCCTAAGGTAAGTCACTTCCTATTTGAATCATTTACTTACATAACAAGCCTTTCTGGACCGATTAGAGGAACTGCCACTTACTCTTGCCAGCCCTTCAGGTGGGAGAGAAGCACGGTGCCGCCTTCTCACTGTGAGTGGGGGTGCCCAGCTGGAGATTTTGGTCCTCTGGGTCAAGTCTCTCCACGTCCACCATTTGCAGGAAGGGCTCCATGCTCAGAGAGACAATTGTCATCCTAGAACCCTGACACAGGGAAGAAACCTTTCACATCCACAGGGCTGTTGTGCCTACCGGAGCCTTCAAAAATGGTCAGGGATGGAACTCTGGTGTTTTCTTCTTTAATTATTTTTAAACTCTCAGTGCCCGACCGCTGCTTGAAATTTCCCCATAACTTTCCCAGTTGAGAGTGCTTTCCTTTTTCTGAGCTCTGATTGAACCTTCCTGATGTTGCCCCTCAGTGGCTGTCTCCACTGACTCATAGCAGTTGATGATCTGGGTGACTTCCCGTTCCCCTTCCTCTGCCGTTTACAGGTGTTGGTCTGGGGCCAGGCCTGTGGCCTCCAAGAGGACCATTCTGTATAGTTTTTTGTTTTTAATTTTATTTATTTTTATGCATATGAGTGTTTTGTCTACATGTATTTAAGGGTACCACCTGCATGCAACACCCACGGAGGCCAGAAGATGGCATTGCATTCCCCAGAAATGGAGTTATGAACTGTTAGCTGCCACCTGGGTTCTAGGAAGTGAACTGGGGTCTTCTGGAAGAGCAGCCAGTGCTCTTAACCACTGAGCCATCTCTCCAGTTCCCATTCTGCTGGGTTAAACACACCTGGGGAGATGAGGAAGAGATGTTTTTGTCTGCTTATGGGTCACAAACTATAAGACATTTCTAAGCCTGGATCCCTGTGTGGGGTTAAGGCTGAGGCCTGCAACTCTTACTCGGTTCTTCTCAGTTATGGTGCAAATATTATTCTGTTTTCTGCCAATTGGTTTTTATCATCTTTGGCCCCAGCAACTGATAAGCTCTGTTAGAATGCATTTAAGCAATTGTGCTGTGGGAGGCTTCTTGGACTCTCCTCACACAGGATCTTCTCAGCTTACCACTCTGCTGGTGTTACTGTTTAAGCTGTGTTGCCTGGTGTTTGCATTGTAGAAAGGTGAGAAACAGGCAGCGTGTCTGAGTGTGCAGCACTACAATTGGCATGTCTGCTCACACTCGTGGGGGGAGGAGGCAGTCAATGGCACAGCCAGATCTAATGCATAGGAGTGCTGAGGCCTATGTGCTGTCTGTCTGAGCAGCTGTACATCCTGACACACAATTGGCAGTCTCAGTTGTTAGGGTCCAGGTGTCCCACCAGAATACCAACGAGCCAGGCAGATTCTTTTCACAAAGTTTATTTAGTAAAAAAGACCAATTGATAACTGATGCACCAGGGATGCTTCCTCACTACATGCAGGTAGGGGAGTGACCCTGGGGAAATCTAAACAGGAGTTTTTAAAGGCAAAAACCCACATCCTGGTAGGTCATGGGTTAGTTATTGCAGGAGGCTATTCTAATGAACTGACCTTTATGGTCTCCGCAGAGGAGATGGTCTCTTCTCCTGTTATCTTATTGCTGACCCATTCTTCTGTTATTATTGAAACCACTGGTTCAAGGGTCGGGTTGAGTAAACACCACTTGCTGGCTTAGTTTAGCCTTTTTGCACAATGACAATGTCTCCAAGTAATCCTAACACTGATTGGAGTTCTCCTTTATAATGGAGTCACTGTAGATGACCTGCTTGTTCCCTTCATTCCCCTCTTGAGTTAGAATATTAATTTAATCTTAAATCCTAGATTTTGTCCTCTTCTGTCTGGTACAAAGTATTATATTGGGTGTGGAGGACCATGAGTCATAAGGTTAATATCCTCCATTGTACAAAATTGGCTACAGCATTTACAGTGCGTGGTTCCAGGAGCAGCAAATGCAGTGAGAAGTGTAGTCAGCCAGGGGGACCACCTGAATAGAGATTCATACCAGTTACTTTCCTGAACTCTAGCTCGTTCTCTTTCCAATAAGTTCTCTTTTACATTTGGCAGGGTCTGTTTAATTACTCTGGAATGGTTTGCATAAAAGTAGCAAGTCTCACCTAGGACCTGGCACAACCCCCCTTCCTTAAAGAAAAGCAAGTCTAGCCCTCTCCTGTTTTGTAATACTACCTCTACAAGGGAGTCCAGCTGCTGTTCTAGGAAACTGTTAGTAGCATGCAGATGAACAATATCTTGGTCAACTTGGCAGCTGAGAATCTGCCAGTCTACTTTGGATTTTATTATGGTGGTGGTCCTAAGGCAACTGAGCCTGCAAGGCCTGCCCCCACCAAGATAGGAACTAAAACGGCAGAGATGCGCTCACAGCGGTGTCTGGGGGAGCATCATCTCTAAGTGAAGTCTCCCTGCTTTCCCCCCGACTCCCATAGTAATAAACCTGGGGGAGCTCTGGCCTCTCATAGAAATAATGTAGGGAGAGGCAAGGAGTCAGTCTGGAGGTCCATGCAAACCAAGAACCACTGGGTGCTGCTAAGAGGTTGTTCTGATTTAGGCCCCAAGGATTTTCAGATGTCACTGACAGGACCTCATAGGCAAAGTTACACACAGCCTGATGTGGACACTGGCTCCAGTCATATTTTTGTGATCTTAAGCACGTAGCATCACCCTATATGCCCCCAGAGTCAAGCAGACCACATGTGACCACAGGCAATTGTCGGAGTCACTGGGGGTTGTCAGGTAGAAGCTTCGATTATGGTAACTAACCCCCACATAGTAGGGTGGTCTGGGGTCCAGGCAAAGTCTTGGGTAATGTTTGGAGCCGTGGAATTGAGGAAGTTATAAGTGGCCATCACTGTCTCCAAGGGAGTGCTCTTATAGTAAGCGGGGTCTACCCTGGGGAACAGGGGTGGGTGATTCTGGGGGGGGGGTGAGGTGATCACGGGCTGGGTATTGGGGGACAAGTGGCCCTATAGGGTGAGAGTCCATCACCAGTGGGAATCTTTGGATGGTAAACTCCACACATGGGTCTGGCCCTGACACGGAGGTAACAGAGTGCCCACGTCTTTCCCGCAGACCATAGCTGCGAGCATGTCTCAAAGGTGTCCCATTTCTTCAAAGTGACATTCAGAAGATCGCAATATGCCTTTTCTGGGACCCAACAGGATCTGGCAGTACCATATCTGAGGGAAATGGTGAGAAGCTCATCCGGGGTCACTGTCCAGCCCTCCAAGGATTAGGTTTCACAGCCCCGGTAAGAGCAGTGACCCTGGGGGGCAACTACAGTGCTGACTCGGTTGGGCTGGATGAGCACAATGTGGCGCACCAGCGGAAAGGGGCGTGGAAGGTTGGAGGTCAGTGATGAAAACGGACAATGTAGAAATTTGGGGATTGAATTTCCTGTATAATTCTCCCTGTTTGAGTGTCCTAGAGCCTCCAATGGTAACTCAAGGGGCATAGCTTACACTTGACCCCCTCGGCAGAGTATATGGGGATGATGAAGAGTCCTGAGAGGGTACCAGTCTTAGCTTTAAGGGGTCGGTAGGGTGTTTTCTGATGATCCATCAACACTGGTCTGGACGAATGTTGTCCAGGCTGTCTGTGGTCATTGTCGCTGGCTTCAAGCGAGTGTGGTGAATCCAGGCCTTGATGCCATCCATTTTGATGGCCATTGGAGTCACAGGATCACAGTGTGCAGTCCCTTCCAGCAAGGCTCAAGAGTCTCCGTCTGCTGGGCCATATCTAGACGAGGTCACCCCATTGGTAATTGTGGGGTGTCACAGGGGGCAGGTTATGGAGGTGCCTCAGTAGTGGGAACAGGTGATCTGAGCTTTTTGCAGGGCCTGAATAGACTTGAGAAAATCATGGTTGTTTATCTCAGCAGTTGGCTCAGCCTTTAGGGCAGATGGGAGGTGGCCTCCCAGATATTATTTCAGGAGTCAGACCTGGAGCTAGGGGGAGCTTCTCACTCTAAGGAGGGCAAAAGGAAGGAGTGCTGTCCAGTCCCTGCCAGT
The DNA here is from genome assembly GCA_009823505.1 of Rhizomys pruinosus. Taxonomy (NCBI): domain Eukaryota; kingdom Metazoa; phylum Chordata; class Mammalia; order Rodentia; family Spalacidae; genus Rhizomys; species Rhizomys pruinosus. The sequence goes on from VZQC01005393.1 coordinate 431,084, forward strand.
TTTGTGGGTTAATTTAGTCAAGGTCTCCTTTAAGGTCTGATTCATCCTCTCTAGTTGTCCTGAGCTCTGGGGCCGATATGCACAATGGAGCTTCCAATTAGTCCCCAGGACTTTAGCTAATGCCTGAGTAACATAGGCCCCAGATGCAGGCCCGTTGTCTGAACCTATAGTAGTGGGGACCCCATGCCTTGGGATAATCTCTTCCAGTAGCTTCTTAGCCGTTGTTTGAGGTGTCTCCTTCCTCATGGGGAAGGTCTCAGTCCATCCTGAAAAAGTATCAATAAAAACAAGACTGTATTTGTATCTGAATTTCCCAGGCTTTACCTCTGTGAAGTCCACATCGCAGTGCACTCCTGGGAGCACTCCTCGCTCACATTTTCCCAGTTGAGTGCTGACAGGTGGGTCTGTTAGTAGACTGGCATGCCTGACACCTAGAGATAATCTGTTGCAAGATTTGAGTCAGAGAGGGACTAAAGTACCTTTGTGTCAGCAGAGTACGAAGCTTGTTCTTGCTCAGGTGAGTGCTCTCATGAAGCTGTTGAACCAACAATCATCCTAGTGCTTTAGGAAGCACAAGGAGGTCACCTAAGGAATACCTCCAACCATCCTTAGTACACAGGTCGGGACGGCTCTGGAAGAACTCGTCGTCCTCTGGCAGGTAGGTTGGTATTTCAGGTAGGGCTGGCGTGGGAAGAGCAATTAACTCCTGTGCCTGGGGTTGAGTGGCTGCTTTCCTTGTTTCCGGTCAGCTCGCAGGTTTCCCTCAGCCTCCGTGGAGTCCCCTTTCTGATGCCCCGGGGTAGTGTATAATGGCTATTTCGGTAGGCAGCCATATGGAGGTCAACAAATCCAAGATTTCCTGTTTATTTTTGATCGTTTTTTCTTCTGCTGTCAGAAGGCCTCTTTCCTGATAGATGGCCCTAGGCACGTGGGCAGTCACAAAAGCAGAGTGGCTGTCAGTGTAGATGTTTACAGTCTTATGGGCCCCCAATTTTAATGCCTCCAGGAGAGCTACAAGCTCAGCTCTTTCTGCAGAAGTCCTCTGAGGCAGAGGGTTCACCCATAAAGTCTTGTCGGAAGAGACCACCACTGCCCCTGCATACCTGGTTCTGTTCTGGATGAAACTGCCGCCATCAGTGAACAGAGTAAGATCAGGGTCTTTTAGAGAGACATCCATCAGGTTGGGTCTCAGTCCTGGAGATGGTTAAGGATCTGCAAGCAACCATGCAGCTGAGAGTCCAGATCCGGATTAGGCAGAAGGGTGGCTCGGTTTAAGGCAGAACTTGGGGCAAAGGTTAAGAGGGGCTCATCTAGCGAGAGTGACTGGTAATGGATGGGCCTGGTGAGAGTGACTGGTAATGGATGGGCCTGGCGTTAGACATCCACCGGTCTGGTGGACCATCCTTTCTATGGCATGCGGGGTGGTGATGGTCAAGGGCTGGCCCATTGTTAACTCGTCTGAGTCCTTGGTCAGTAATGCTGTGGCCGCTAGGATTTTTAAGCACCTAGGCCAGCCAGATACCACTGGGTCCAACTTCTTTGACAAACACACCACTGGGCACTTCCGGGGTCTTAATGGCTGGGCCAAGACACCCTTAGTTTTCATCCACATAAAGGTAGAATGGCTCGTCTAAGTCTGGGAGTGCCAGCCCTGGGGCGGACAGTAGGGCCTTCTCAATGTCACTAAAGGCCAGGTCCTGTTCTGGGGTCCATTCAAAGTTGCCTTCTGTTCCCGTTGTGGCCTCACCTCAAATAGGGGGTGTGTAGTTCAGCAAAGCCTGGAATCCAAAGGCACAAAAGCCAGCCAACCCCAGGAACTCTCTGACCCGTCTCCTTGTCTTGGGGACAGGGATATTTAGAATTGTCTCCTTTTTTTAAATTTTTAATTTATTTTTGTATGTGTATGAATGTACTGTCTGCATGTAGGTTTGTGCACCCGTGTCATGCAATGCTGCGGAGGTCAGAAGAGGGTCTCAGATTCCCCTGGAACTGGAATTCTCCTGGAACTGGAGTTACAGACGGTTCTTAACCACCATGTCGGTGCTGGGGATCAAACCCAGGTCCTCTGCAAGAGCAGTCGGTGCTCTTAACTGCTAGGCCATCTCTCCAGCCCCAGAATTGTTTCTTTTGGGGCCATGGAGAGTGCCTGTTGTCCCTTCTTAAGCTGGAAACCCAGGTATGAGGCCTCAGCGACACAAATTTGGACCTTCTTAGCTGATACCCAGTAACCCAACTAGGCTAGCAACTACCGTAGGAGCTTTCTAGTGGCTCCCAGGCAGGTCTGCTCATCTTCCATGGCTAGCAGGAGATCATCTACATATTGTAAGCGTGAGACCCGGGGGGTGGTCTGCCGGTACTCATGGAGGTCTTGATGGAGGGCTTCATCAAAAATGGTGGGTTAGTTCTTGAATCCTTGAGGGAACCTGGTCCAGGTGAGCTGGCCACTATACCCGTCCTCTGGGTCCTACCACTCAAAGGTGAACAGTGGCTGACTCTGCTTGCTCAGAGGGATGCTGAAGAAGGCATCCTTTAAGTCCAGTATGGTGTAGACCTGTCTCTCAGATGGCAGTGAACTCAGAAGAGGGTAGGGGTTAGGCACTGTCGGATATATGTCTTCTACCTGCGGATCAACCTCTCTTAAGACCTGTACTGGTCTGTAACACCCCTGCTTTCTTGACTGGCAGGAGGGGTTCTTCCATGGGGACTTGCAAGGTATCAGGATCTCACTATCCCTTAGTGCTGGGTATGTTTCCATATCCCAGTTTTGGCTTCTGATGACAAAGGATACTGTTTGACTCTCATTGGGCTAGCCATAGGTTCCAGAGTCACAGTCACTGGCGGCTGATGTTCTGCTAGACCCGAGGGTTATCTCGGCCCATACAGTAGGGACTGCAGCCATGAGGTCTTTTAAGATACCAGATTCTGGAGGGTTTAGTGTTGGATAAAGCCTAAATTCTTCCTCCAATGCCAGAATGCAAGTCATTATTTCACCTACTGAAATAGTTGGCTCCTTGCCAGAAAAGTGGATGCTGGCCTTCATCTATGTCAATAGGTCTCAACCCAGTAAAGGATATGGACAGTCTGGCATTACCAGAAATGAACAAGAGACAGTCTTTGTTCCTAAATCTGCTGTCCTCTTGGTGGTCCAGGGGTAGGACTTTATTCCTGTTGCCCCCTGGATCAAAGTCCTCTGTTTAGTCCTAGGCCCCATGGGTTCCGCCAATACCGAGTTACGAGCAGCTGTCTACCATGAATCGATGGGCCTTTCCCCACCTTTAGCGTTATCCAGGGCTCTGGGGGGACTTAGAGCCCTGATGCCCTCCGCCACTCTGGAGCTCTAAGACTCTATAGAGTCGTCTTTTTGTGGACACTCGTTCTTCCAGTGCCCAAATTCCTTACAGTAGGCACACTGGTTTTTCTGTAGCCTCAGACCTCCCTTCCCTCCTGGGATTGGCTATTTTCTAGAGTCTGATGGTTAGAGCCATATTGTCCCTGCTGGAAAGGGTGGTGCAGCAGCAGTCAGTAGGATTTTGCCTAACTTCTTAGTCTATCTTCAGGAGAGTTCTCTCTGTTGTTAAAAGTCTTCATAGCAATTTCCATCAACTCTGATAAATTCTTACCTTCAAAGCCTTCAGTCTTGTGATTCTTATTGTGAATGTCTGGTGCCAACTGGCTCACGAAGGCTGCATTAATGGCCCTCTGATTCTCTTGAGCCTTGGGATAAATTGGGGTGTAGGTTCTATATGCCTCCATTAATCTAAGAAAGCTGCCGGGGATTCACTGGCCTTCTGCACTACTTGAGTAACTTTAAATAAATTTGTAGGGTGCCTTGTGGCAGCCTGGAGTCCCCCCATTACGATCTGGCAGTAGACCTTCAGAGACGCCCTACCTGCATGAGCGTTTGGGTCCCATTGTGGACGTGTTTGGGGAAAGGCACGGTCAATCTCATCTGGATGGCTGGTAAATTGACCATTTTCTCCAGGAACAGCTTTGCAGGCTGCTGGAAGGATGTAGTCCCTCTCCTCAGTGGTGAAAAATGCCCGGAAGAGCTGTTGAATGTCCTTCCAGGTGGGCTGGTGGGTAAGAAAGATAGTCTCGAGGAGAGAGATGAGGGCCTGCCTGAGGTTTCTGAGAGGAAGGGGGATTTTGAGTTCTCCAGTTACAGAGGTCCAAGGTGGAAAAGGGAGGATAGACAAAGAAAGGGTGCCCATGACTGTCAAGAGAGGCCATCGTGTGGTCTGGGTGAATCTCAGGGCGGATTTCCTGGCCTGAGTGAGTTTGCCCAGGGCTTGGGCCAGTGGTAGGAGGGGGAAGGGTTGAAGTTGAGGGTGAGGATGAGGGTCTCCAGAGCAGAAGTGGGAGTTATACAGGGGAGGAAGAGGAAGGGGGTCATCTTCCGAAGGGGGAAGGACCTTCTTTTCCTGGGGGTGAGTGAGCAGTCAGAATTGAAGGAGGAGGAGGGAGAAAAGTTCTCAACCAGGTGGGAGGATTGGTTAGCAGCCCCTGCCATGCTGCAATGGAAGGCATCTGATCTGGGTGTCCTGATTTACTAAAATAGCATTAAAGATAGGGACGGTGAGGGAATATACAAATGTGCCTTCTTGGGGCCACACAGTCCCAAAAGTCCGCCACTCCAGTTCACAGAGTGCCGGAGTTTCCCTGAAGACACAGGCCCATAATCTCTAGCTGCAGCATGGAAGTCCTTGACGTGTTGATGCATGAGAGAGAGGGGGGCTGGAGTCGAAGGAGACTGTCCCATGACGGACAATAAAATAACAATTAGACAGAACTGAACAAGACAAAGAAGACATAAATAAGATATGGACAAAAACGAAACAAAAAGGCGCTGAGTGGCAGAGGGTGGCCGAAGGATCGCTGCTCCCAAAACTGAAAGGGTGGGTTCTAAAAGCCCACCTACTGACCAGTGGAGAAACCATCTCCAGTCCTGTGGAGCCCGGCTGCATCCAGCTTCTCCGACAGGGGACCCAGAACCAGAGAACCAGGGGTATAGACCAAAACCCAAGAAAAACCAGGTCCCTTACCTCATTAGAGACGGCCAGCCAGCTACAGACAAGATGGGGGTGGTGGTCGGTTGGGTTGCTGGAATTCCGGATGAGCCCCCCAAAATGTTAGGGTTCAGGTTGTCCCAACAGAACACCAATGAGCCAGACAGATTCTTTTCACGATGTTTATTTAGAAAAAAAAGACCAATTGATAACAGATACACTAGGGACACTTCCTCACTACACGCAGGTAGGAGAGTGACCCCAGAGAAATCTAAACAGGGGTTTTTAAAGGGAAAAACTAAATCCTGGTGGGTCATGGGTTAGTTATTTCAGGAGGTTATTCTAATGAACTGACCTTTATGGTCTCTGTTATTCCAAAGAGCAGAGGAGATGGTCTCTTCTCCTGTTACCTTATTGCTGACCCAGTCCTCTCCTGTCATCTTAGTGCTGACTCATTCCTCTCCTGTTATCTTAGTGCTGACTCATTCCTCTCCTGTTATCTTAGTGCTGACTCATTCCTCTCCTGTCATCTTAGTGCTGACTCATTCCTCTCCTGTCATCTTATTGCTGACCCAGTCCTCTCCTGTCATCTTAGTGCTGACCCACTCCTCTCCTGTCATCTTAGTGCTGACTCATTCCTCTCCTGTCATCTTAGTGCTGACTCATTCCTCTCCTGTCATCTTAGTGCTGACCCAGTCCTCTCCTGTCATCTTAGTGCTGACCCAGTCCTCTCCTGTCATCTTAGTGCTGACCCAGTCCTCTCCTGTCATCTTAGTGCTGACCCAGTCCTCTCCTGTCATCTTA
>VZQC01005393.1:438002-454946 GCA_009823505.1 Rhizomys pruinosus
GACTTTTAAGGTTGGACTAAATGTATTTTGCATTTTATATGGCCTATGGGGGCCAGGGAGTGGAATGTGGTGGTTTGAATGAGAGTGCCCCCCATAGGCTTTAAGTATTCAGACATTTTGTCTCCAGTTGGTGGCACTGTTCTTGGAGGTCTTAGAAGGTGTGGCTGTGCTGGAGGAAGTACGTCATTGGGGACAGGCTTAGTGAGTTTAACAAGCCTCGTGGTCTCCAGTCTCTCTCTCTCTCTCTCTCTCTCTCTCTCTCTCTCTCTCTCTCTCTCTCCTTCCTGTGCTCATTGCGAGATGTGACCCTCGGCTTGCTGCTCCAGCCCCGGCCACCATGCTTCCCACCACAATGGATTCTGATTCCCTGGAACCGTCAATCGTATAAACTCTTCCTTTTATAAGTTCCCTTGCTCATGGTGGTTTTATCACAGCAACAGAAAAGTGACTAATACAGTTATTTGGTACCAGAGAGTGGGCTGTTGGCTGTGAAGAACCTGACTATGTGGATGTCTGGAGAAATGTGGAAGACTTTGGAACTTTGGGCTAGAAAAGCTGTTGACTACTGTAAGCAGAGCTTAACGGGCCATTCTAGTAGAAGCTTGGAAGAAAGCATTGCTGCAAAAAAATGTAGTTCCAGAGGAAAATAAAGACTTAGGCAGCAACTGGGATATTTTGATAAAGAGTCTGGCAGCAGTTTGCCCATAGCCCAAATGCTTGCCTGATGGAAAGTTGAAAATAAATGGACTAATGTCTTTGTCAGAGGATATTTCAAGACAGCCTAACATAGAAATGGTGGTGTGGCTATTAATGGTGAATATTGTACAGATCTACAGTGAAGAGCAGATGGGACAGAAAGAAATGCAGAATGTACAGTTTGGATCTGAAAACTGCACTAGCAAGATTAAAGGTGGGGCCAAGGCATGTGAAAGAGAGGTTCCTTTTGATAAGGAGATTAAAGTGATTAAGGAGAGGCCTAGATATTTACAAGTAAACAATGGAAAAAGTGAGATTAAAGTGATTAAGGAGGGGCCTGGAGATTTATAAGTAAACAACAGAAATAGTACCTTCAGGGCAAGACCACACCCAGCTAATCCTCCAACTTTTGAAAGGAAAATACTGAAAGGGTTTTCTGCTCCAACAAGTTCAGGGCAGAGAAAAGTTGCAAATGTGGTTGAAATAGGCCAGGGTCCATCCCAAACCTGCAGCCAAACTTGGCAGTTTAATTCACGTGGTGTTGGCTTTAAAGGCGTGAAGTTTGCAAGAGTGAAGGGGTCTTCAATTCCTCCACAGTTTCAGAGAGCAGCCAAGGTCAGGCAGAGTTCAGCAGGGGTGTCCCTGCATAAAGAAGGCCCTGATAGGCCATTGCATAAAGCTGTGAATGTGAAGTCTGGTTGGCAGTGGAGACCCCAAGAAGACATTCAAGATGCCAGAGCTGTGAGATATTTGCCAAGGAGAGCACATACAGGGAGTGGTAGTACCAGCCTAAGAAAGAGATGTATGTTGTTTCAAGCAAAGCTGGAAGAGCTGAGCCATCTAAGCCCTTTGGAAGTAAAGTCCCAGAAGTCGCACATGGAGCTACTGGACTTGGTGTTTGCCCTGCTGGTTTTAGGTCTTATTTTGGTCCAGTATTTCCTCACTATGTCTCAATTCCTCCCTTTTGGAATGGGAATGTGTATTCAGTTCCACTGTATGTTGGGAGTATGTAATCTGCCTTTTGATTTTACAGGAGCTTACAGTTAAGAGATTGGCCTGTGTCTCAGAAGAGATTTTGGACTGTAGACTTTGAATAGAATTGAGACTGGTAAAGACTATGGGGACGTTTAAGGTTGGACTAAATGCATTTTGCATTTGATATGGTCAGGAGCCTATGGTGGCCAGGGAGTAGAATGTGGTGGTTTGAATGAGAATGTCCCCCATAGGCTTTAAGTATTCAGACATTTTGTCTCCAGTTGGTGGCACTGTTCTTGGAGGTCTTAGAAGGAGTGGCTGTGCTGGAGGAAGTAGGTCATTGGGGGTGGGCTTAGTGAGTTTAACAAGCCTTGCGGTCTCCAGCCTCTCCCTCTCACTGCTTCCTGTGCTCATTTCAAGATGTGACCCTCAGCTTGCTGCTCTAGCCCCGGCCACCATGCTTCCTGCCACAATGGACTCTAATTCCCTGGAACCATCAATCGTAAGCTCAAATAAACTCTTCCTTTTATAAGTTCCCTTGCTCATGGTGGTTTTACCACAGCAACAGAAAAGTGACTAATACACAGGCTTTGTGCTCTGTAGGGTGATGTGAGAGATGCCATACATTGTAGCTGCTTGGGGCCTGAGGGTGATCTGCTGGCTCACCTGTGTGTATGGCAGCATCCAGGCCTACTACTCCATGGTAACTACCCAGTCTCCTCTCTTTGGTGTCTCCAGATCTTCCCAGGAGCAGGTGTAGTTCATAGCAAAGGTTGCCAGCTCCTTCTTTAGGTCAAGCCTATTATTGAGGATGGAGATGTTGAGAGACAGGCATGGGCTCCAGGTGGCCTCACAAGCCACAGCCATTTATCACAGGAAGGTTTTTCATCTTAAGCACTATTGGCGTTTGGACAGATGACTCTTTGTGGTGAGTTTTCTGTGCAGGACAGGATATTCAGCAACATTTCTGGCCTCTACTCATGAGATGCCAGGAGCGATGATCATCCAAGTTGTGATGAACCCAACCCAAGCCAAGATATGGATTGCCAGCATCTTTGGGGGGAAATGCAACTGCCTGTGGTTCAGAACCAGTGCCTTTACATCCTCCTCTTCTCCCCTGCTGGCCTTGTGACCTTCCACACCTCCAGATGGAGGAGGAGGTGCATGCGGCCTTGGGAGGTTTCTTCTCCAGCTTCTATGACCACAGAAGCCTAATGAAGCCTTATGCCATGCTTTGCACAGTGGCTGTGCTCAGGATGAACTGCGACTTCATGGGGCCAGACACTTCACCTTCATAGGCTTTTCTATCATTAACATTTTTAAAATTATGACTTATGGCCGGGGGTGGTGGCACACGCCTTTAATCCTAGTACTTGGGAGGCAGAGGCAGGTGGATCTTTGTGAGTTCAAAGCCAGCCTGGTCTACAGAGTGAGTTCCAGGACAGCTGGGGCTACAGGGAGACCCCATCTCTAAAAGACCAAAAAAAAATTATGACTTATGACTGTTGGTATAAAAACAAATATTGCTTAAATTGGATTATTATATGTCTGTTATTAGACTTATCAAAGGTTGTGTGTAGGGATTCCGTTTGGCAGAAGCACTTAGGAAGACAGCAAGCAAGCCCCAGCCCTCAGGCTGCCTTTGAATCCTGCCTGGCACCAATTGTCTTTGATGCTTTGGGAAAAGCATTGTCACATTCCTGTAGTGATCTGGAGTATATGGTGTGAAATCCTGTATGTCCCAACCCCCACAAGGTCCTGTATAAAAGCCCCCAGACTACAGCAATAAACTGAGTTATTCCCTTGTGGAATTGCTCCCAGTCTTGTCTTTGAGTCCATCTCTTATTCTTTCTTTCTCTCTCTCTCCTATTTCATTAGGCATTGCTTCCAATTTCCCTCCTCCTCTCTACCAGGGCTTAGACCCAGGTTCTTAACCGGCTGGGCTGGAACGACCGTGGGGCTTGCAGTCCCACAGTTTCCACGAGCCCTGGTCCAGAGAGGAAGAGCACCCCATGGGAGGCTGGACACACACGATAATACAGTTGTGAGTCCCTGCATCATGAGGATTGTGTACCTTGTAGTCAGGTTGGCCCTGAGTATGTTTCTTTCATTAAAACCAAAGGTCAGGTATTTTGTCATCATTATCTTTAGTGTTATTTCTTGTTTTGTTTTATTATACTGTCTTGGTTGCGTTTTTGTTTTAGTTTCTGATTTTGGCTTTATTTATTTATTTATTTATTTATGCATTCTGTTTGCATGTAGGTAAGTATACCCATGTCATGCAGTACCTGAGGAGGTAAAAAGAGGGTGCCAGATCCTCTGGAATCTTGTTAGACACCGTGTGGGTGCTGGGAGTCAAACCTGGGTCCTCTGCAAGAGTAGCCAGTGCTAGCTGCTGAGCTGTCTCTCCAGCCCAGGTTTTGTCATTTTTTTGAGATAGGGTCTCATTTTATATAGTCTTGGCTGGCTGGAAATCATTATGTAATCCTCCTGCCTCTACCTCCTGAGGTGTGTACCACCTTGCTAGGCAGTTATCTTATTTGTACTCAGAACAAACATGTAAAGTAACCACGGTTTGCTTCTTCTAAGGCTAAGTTTAGGGGAATCACTCTAAGAGTTTGATATAATGCTATATTAGTTACTTTCTCTTGCTGTGATAAAATACCATGACCAAGGTAACTTACAGAAGGAAGGGTTTATTTGGCTTACATTTCTAGGGGGATAAGAGCCCATGGTAGGGTAGGCATGGCAGAAGGCAACTGGAGCAGAAAGCTGAAAGTTACATCTTCAAGCACACACAGGTGACAAAAGACAAGCTGTAAGTGGGTCAGGGCTACGAGCTCTCCAAACTATACATTTTGTATTTCTTTCTGCCCCATTTGCTATTTTTCATTTTAAATCACTATAATTTCACCATGAATAACCATGCCACAGATTCAACATTACACTGTTTTGAAATTTCTTTCACCAAAGAAGTGAGTCCAATCTAAGTGGGATGTTCAGGGGCAGCAAGAGCCAAAGTGGAACGAGATCCTCCACAAGTCAGTTCTCAGCCCACCAGATGGGCCAGTTTGAATGAAGCTTGCTGCAATGGCTTCAGTGTCCCTCTAAAACTCACACTGAGGGCTGGGCATGATGGTGCATGCCTTTAATCCTAGCACTTGGGAGGCAGAAGGAGGTGGATCTCTGTGAATTCTAAGCCCACCTTATCTACATAATGAGTTCCTGGCCAGCCAGGTCTACATAGTGAGACTCTGTCTCAAAACAACAACAACAACAAACTCCATCAAAACCTCATGTTGAACTTCAGTTGTATGACTTAACAAACATGGAGAAATCAAGCTGGTACTGAATTCAAAGTGTCATCTCTTACTGGCTAGCTTTCATGGTACTGAAAGTTTCTATTCTTACTATCAGAAGAAAAGTGTAATCATCAAGACAAACCAAGCTGTAAACCCTGCTAACTACTATAATGATTTGTCTGACAAGGTATGCCCAATGGTACAATAATGGCAAGACTTCTATGAGAGTAACCCATCACTTTATGATTGGCTTTAAGGTCAGCTTCACAAGATGGAGCCCATGCCTAGCACTATCATCAGGGCCAAGAACTGGTGGGTAGACAGGTCACAGGATGTAGAGGATAACTTATTACTGTTGTTCTGCTAAATGAACATGGTATTGAATTGACTCCTAATGACATTATTGCACCCATGGATTAGTGCATCTCTAGGGACCCACAACTGGTCAGCCTGCAGAGAATACACGACTGTGGGACACGGATATCACACCCTTTTCTCCCAAGGCTTAGGGATCGTTGCACAAGAGAGTGCAGAAAGACTATAACAGCCAAGAGTGGTGGATGGCAACAAGGCAGCATGCGTGTTCTCCAGACTCTAGAGGAAAGCTTGTTTTCCAGTTTCACACATGAACCCACGGCACTTGTGACAGCACACATAAGACCTTCTCAAGCTCACGCTAGATAAATCCCAGCGTGGATGGGATGGGGGGAGGTGGGCACGAGTCCCCAGCCCTAGCAGAGGAATTACTGGCGATCGATATCTGCTGGGAGAGGGAGAGTCTGCTTTCTTTAGGAGTGATGCTGGGTAGGTTGAGCAGCCTCCAGGGGACGGACCCACACCCAAGAGCATTTAGAGAACACAAATTAGATTCAGTAGGCCTTTAGAAAAGAATAAAGGACATGAAGTCGGGTGGGGGGTAGTAAGGTGAGGTGGAGCTGGAGTCTGAGTATGATCAAATAAATTGTAGGAAATTCTCAAAGAATCAATACATTTTGTTTAAAAAAGGTGGTTAGGTCATGAGGGCTCTGCCTTTGTGAACAGATAATCCTGTTATCACAGGAGTAGGCTAGTTGCTAGGGGAGTGGGCTCCTGATCAAAGGATGCCTTTCCTCTTTCCTCTCTCATTCTCTCCCACCCACTCCCAATGTTATGATTCAGCAAGAAGGCCTACGCCAGATGCAGTCCCCCCACTTGATCTGGCACTTCCCAGCCTCCATCACAGAGTCAAATAAACTGCTACAGTTATGACTCACACAGTCTGTGCTATTCCGTTACAGCAATAGAAAATGAACGAGACAGTTGTTATATAGACAATTCAGGGGAAAGGGGGAGTGTGGAATAAAATTCTCTCTGAAAGACACATCAAAGAAAGAACGCATATCTGAAAATGGAACTGTAGACATGTGGTTTCTGTGTGTTTTCCATTAGTTAATAATAGGTCGTAAATCACCTGCAGAGTCAGATGGACCCAGCTCAGGCACGGGTCTCTATTGGTGCCAGCTGTTTCTGATTAGTTTGGAGTCCACTGCTCTGAAGAGCAAGGAGCATTTCCTGGGGTCTCTGGGGGACAGGAAATTAGCCACCAGCCATCTTACCTATCATTCTCACACTTTCCTCCAGCTGTAAATTCAACAGATATGAAAGCAAGCAATTTAAATTGGACAGAGTGGGATGATGTCGGGGATGCAATCTCACTCCACATGACCCCAGCAAGTTTGGCCACGAGTATACACACTCCCAAACTATACCTGTTCCAGTAGAGATGTTTGACAGATAAGTGCCACTGTAGATGGCAGAAAGTTTGCAACAAAGCACAAAGTATTCTTTTAGCAAGAACTGTGCCTTTTTATCTTTTGCATAGAAACATCAGGAAACCATTTTTGTAGCTGAACGACTCAACCAGAGGCAGTGGAGTTTAGGATAAATGTTATGAGAATTGCATAAAACATCATATCAAAACCCTTGGCAGTGACGAAAAGCAAGATTTCTTAATCCAGTGTGTAGCCGAAGAAGAAAATTCAATTTCATTTTTTCACTTTGTCTGCCAATTTTTATAGCACTTCATTTAAAATGAAATCTCTAAAGAATCAATTCAAATTAGCTTTTCAGTTTTCCCCAAAGAATCCACTTTAAAATAAATTGAATCGGAGCATGTGACATAATAAGTGAGCATAAAATTCATGTTAACTAGTCCAAAGGAAAAACTTCTCATAATCAGGAAACAATCTCACATGACTGCACTAAAAATAGCCTTTAGAGTGTCAGTTTCAAAATTGAACAAAAATAGGGAGACTTGTTAAAATAATGATACGGTGCATTCCGGCTAATGAAATGGCCCTGAATTTTGCAATAAATTACAGAAAGAGAATCCTTTGGGCCAAAAAGGAGATGCCAGGCATGAGTTGTTTTCATAACTAGAGTGGCAGCCATGAAGCACCTTCAGCTGTGACTGGCAGCTTCGGCTCCGCCACTGAACACTGGGCATGGAATGAAGGGAATGCCCTGAGGTAGGAAACAGCTTTTGCTTCTCTGTTTTACTTTGATCAGGCAGATCTGCTATCATGAGTACTTATTGACTATCTATAACCTGTATTTAGATTCTTAAGGTCCTTGACGACAATGACAGTATCCTATTTAAGTTTGTAATCACCCACTGTCTATCCCTGACACACAGTAGAAATTTCATAAATGTTTCAAGGACACAGAATGAATGAATGAATGAATGAATGAATGCTTAAATTGGATTGAACCTAGTTTTCAATTGTATCTTTCTCCTCCAGTAGCTAGGATGAACGGTATCTTGTAAGTTTAATTCAAGATGGGATTGTGGGTAGTGGCAAGCTTCTATTTTTCTCTATTGAAGCCAAGAAACAAGTAGCTTGGTTAATCACTGAGGTTTTAATGGATACTTCCTGGGGCTCTGCCTCGAAGTAAATATACAGAAGTTTATTTATTTATTTTTATTTTTTTTGGTCTTTTTGGGACAGGGTCTCCTTATAGCTCCAGCTGTCCTGGAACTCATTCTGTAGACCAGGCTGGCCTTGAACTCACAAAGATCCACCTGCCTTTGCCTCCCAAGTGCTAGGATTAAAGGCATGCGCCACCATGCCCGGCTCCAGAAGTTTATTTTAAAGGGACTCACCATCTTGGAGTTGAGCTATGTCACGAACTATGCTCCATGCTATCTTCTCACAAAACCCATGTCGGCTTCCTTTCCTTTCCACTGTGCTTATTCTTCATCCCTTTATAAAGACTCTACATCCACATCTGCTTCCACTCTTCATGGATCCATTCACCTGCTCATCTTCCATCAAGTAGTTTACAGGGACATAGTAATGAATAGAATAATTACAGTTTTATGAACTATGTATTATATGCCTAGCATTGTTATAGTTTATGCTAATCAGTAGTCACCAAAGTTCCATGAAATGCTTTTTTTGATTCAGATTTTATCTTCAAGGCAATTGAGGCATAAAAAGGCAAAACACCTGTTCAAGATGACAACACTAGCAAGTTGGGAAACCAAGATTTATTTATTTATTTATTTATTTATTTATTAATTAAATTTATTTATTTATTTATTTTTGGAAACCAAGATTTAAACCCAGCAAGTCTGGCTCCACAGCTGCCTGGTCTGTTGTTCTATTAGCTGTAATCTTGACCATCACCTTTATATTCTAGTATGAGATGTGGAATTTCAAGAGTTATAAAGGCCACAATTATGTTATCTAACTATGATGAGGTGGTGACTTCAGCACCGTCTGATGTCAATGTGATCAAATCTGAAATCACATACACGTCTATGCTGATGTTCTTGGCCCACTGACAACTGCTTCATTTTCTGAGTTATGGAAACCAAAAAACCAGGCAATCTGTCATTCCCTTCCTTATCCAGAGCGCAACATATCTAATATGTTACCAAATCTCATCTCCAAGTGCCTCACTGTGTCATCAATTGCCATAGATCTAGCAAACCTGCTCTTTTCTGTCCCATGTCATCAGCGTACTGTAGGTACCCATGCTCCTGTAGACACTTCAAGAAGACAGCCACCTGTAAGTCAAGGAGAAGAGCCTTGAAAGCAGCCAGGCTTGCAATGTCCTGATTATGGTCTTCTACTCTCCAGGACTGAGAGGATTAGATTTCAGCGGTTGAGTCATAGTGCTGGGTGCTTCCTTACTGCAGCTCGAGCTAATTCACTCGCCTTCACAGAACCTGTTACAGTTACCATCTGCTTCACTGTCTGTGAAGTGGCCATTTCCCGAGAAGGTGAGGCAGGAGGACAGCCAACTGGCTGGGCCTGCTTTTTTCTCAGCCAGGTGTCCCCAAGGTCTGGTACAAGTGTCTGGTATGAAGGAGATGCAGGGACAGGTAAAAACATTTGAGCGAGTCAACAAACAAGTGGCAGTTAAGAGATTTCCCTGAGAAGACTCACCTTGGGCCTGGGCTGCATCCAGAAACAAGGGCATCTTGTATCAGCTCATGTGGGTATTAGCAAGCACTTATGTCATTTTGCTAAATACTGCAAATTCCTGGAATTCCAAGTTTTTTAGTTCCTCAGAGAAACACTACTCAATGAAATTTAATCTCATGGATTTTATTTTTAAAGAGGCAAGTGTATTTCTCTAGGGTTAAGAAAAGATCATTCCTAGACCTATAAATCCAACATTATTGCAGTAGGAAGAAAATGCACAGGGAAGAGAACTGCCCCCGTTTGATTAATGGTATGCTAGATTTCAGCCTGGAAAACGTCCTTGTGGGCCTCTGCAGGGCCAGTGACATCAAGAGCACACTGTGGGCTACCACTCAGAAGGGTGGCTGCAAGACATTTGGAGGATTTCTGCTGAAGTCTTTGGAGGACTCCTCTTTTCTGAGAAACTCATTATTCACTTAATTATTCATTCTGTTTATTTACTATATAGTTATTACACATAAATATGGTGCAAATCCCTAGAATCCTCAAACACCAGATGCCAGTTTCCTTCCTCAGTCCCAAAAGACATAGCCGAGCCATCGCTGTGAGAATTAAAACAACAACAACTAAAACCCAATTAAAACCGTGCCAGCATGTTCATTTCCAAAAGAAAAACCCTGCAAATGAATCAGCTTTTAGTCACTCTCCTGACTGCTTCTGCAGAGACAAACAAAATCCCTTAAAACTAAAACGAGAAAGAGAAATGACATTAGTATTTAAATCATGACTTTGTTGAACTTCAGTGTTGGCTGAGTCAACGTTCTAACACTTCTCGCAAATTCAGTTCCATGGCATTTTTTTCCATCTTCTGAATTAAATGAGATGGAGAGAATGGTGTTGAGCTTTTCAAGCTTCCTGTGTGTCTGGCAAAGTCCCAGCGATGCGGGGGAAGCCTAGAGGTGACACGTCTTTGTTAGGAGCTTGGCATCTCTGTTACTGAACTCCCTCCCTGTTATCTGAGGGGAGGAAGCCCTGTGCCTCTTGCCTACCTGTGGGTCAGACTGGCATCCTGAGGAGGTAAACGTATCACTCAAGTTCTTTCAAAGGGCACTGGGTGAGGTCAAAGGAGGCTAGTCGCCTGTGAGGATGGATGGTGGGATTTCAGAGAGAACTCCTATCACTGAGGGCAGTGCCAGGCTGACCAATGGAATGAGAATGCATGCTGGAGGGAGTGGTCAGGGAAGGCAGGTGGGGTGTGTGTGTGTATGTGTGTGTGTGTGTGTGTGTGTGTGTGTGTGTGTGTGTGTCTATTTACAGGTCACGTTCCTTTGGTAGCATTGACCTTATGAAGATCAAAGTGACCTTGTAGACAAGTGTGTGACTATGGCAACTCTACAGCAGAGCCTTGGTGACACCGGGAAGCAAGTTGACACCATTATGTTGTCCCATCCGTCATGACCAACATCTTCCAAGGAGGCCCAGACCTCAGAGAGGCCCCCTTTTTCCATTGCCAGCCTCTGGTGTCTGTCCAAACCCAGCCATGAAAGACCAGCAGCCTCAGTCTCTACTACAGCCCTATTCCTCTTCCCAAGACTCAGCTTGTGCTTCCTGCGACTATTAGAGCTGAGAGCAACAGAGTTTGAGAAGCGCATTGGCATAGTAGGCACTCTGGACTTGAACACCAATGTTAAAGACTTTCTGTGCATGTGACAGCTTACCACAACCCGGATTCCACTGTGCATGTGACAGCTTACCACAACCTGGATTCCACTGTGATGCCTCCTTGTCTTCCTGCTTGTTGTCTCCAAAGCAGCAGATAGCATGGCAGGCTTTTCTCTTTAGCGATGAGAATGTCAATATTCCTGGAACTTCTGATTAAAATAAGTTCATCACCTCCTCTCTCACAGAGCCTCATGGCCATTTTTGTTACCTGTTGCAAATATTTTCTTATCAAATACCCTGATCTGGAGGCTTTTTGCTTGAGAAAGCAAAGTCATTTTCTATTCAGCCACTACATCCTAATCGTCAAACCCACCAAACCACAAAAGGTCTTTATTGATAGTATATGGAATAAAAACTCTGAGTAATATCTTGTTCTTGTTTTCTTATTTGCATGACTCTAATAATCTGTTGCTGTTTTAAGAATTCATGAGTATGAAAACCATTTATGAAGTCATGGCTCAGATGAGACATATTAAACAGCGACACCCATGATATCATGAAAGAAACATGGGGGAACTGAAAAAAAATCAATTTTAAATTAAAGTAAAATCTTTCTGTCTTATGCTTTGATTTTCAAAGTAGCTGCTCTTTCAGATTAACATTGACATTACTTCATTATTGGAAGTCAAAGTTAAATGTGCCTGTACCCAGTTGCTGTGACCAGCATTTTAAGTAGAGTTGTTCCAATTTCTTTCTTCTCATGGGTGGGGCAGAAGTAGAAGGGCATGAGGGAGTGGGCTGTGAGATGTGGAACGTTGAATGCGTGGCTCAGTGAGTTCATACTTACAGCATGACAAAAGTCAGTAAGACAAAATCAGGAAGTCAAAAAACATGGACTGGAAGAGACGTGGATGTAGAGAAGGCAAACCGGTCATTGGTTAAAGTTGTTCCACAGAGTCTCAGTTCTTTATAATCAATCTCTCTCCTATCTCTCTTTCTCTCTGGCCCCATCCCTTCCTCCCTCCCCTCCTCTCCTCTTCCCCTCCTCCCTCCTCCCTCCCTTCTTCCCCAACTCCTCTTAGTTCCACATCCCCTCAGATAAACCTTACAAGCTCTGTACATTCTACCTGTTTGGGGAGTGTCATAATGGACTTCAGCTGTTTTAAAGTTCTATGAGTCCCTAAATTTAAAAAACACCCGTTTGTTATCAAGTATTTCCCTAGCTTCACCAACCATGGCGTCCTTGGACTATACGGAAGTGTGCACAATGGCCCACTACATCAAACGTCTGCGCCCCCTCCGTTCATGAGTTGAGGTCTTCACCCACAGTATCGTAGTTGGAGCTCTTTGGCAGTGACTAAGTTATGAGGGTACAGCTCTCACAAATTGGGTTAGTGCCTAGGTAGAAGGGATCCCAGAGAGCCTTGCTATTTCTTCCATGTAGAGATGCCATGAAATTCATCAAGGGGCCTTGACTTTACATTCCCCAGGCTCCAGAACTTTAAGAAATAGCTGTTGTTTAAGTCCACAGTGTGAGCATTTTTCTCTAGGGAGTCTGAATAGACTAGGACAAATGGCCAAGGAATAGTCTTAGCTAAAGGAAATTGATAATGAGAGGAAACTGAGGTACAAAGAAAAGGGGTCGCCTTGCTAAAGAACACAAGAAGGGGATAGGCATGGTGGCGCAGACCTTTAATCCCAGTACTCGGTTGGCAGAGGCAGGCAGATCTCTGTGAGATTGAGGCCAGCCAGGTCTACACAGCAAGTTCTAGGCTAGCTGGGACTATATGGAGACAGTCTCAAAACCAAAACCAAAACCAAAAAAGAACACAAGAAGAAGTCGGAATTGGTTCTTACTCCATACTGCATGGCCTTGCAGAGAAATTTCCCTCTAATTCATCTCTGTCCCAAGACCTGTGTCTAAGATCAGCCGCAGTGCAGGTATATATACAGACACACAGGTCCCAGATTTCAGGAAGCTTATGATCAATATCCACGACAGAGAGGGAGGAGTATGAGTCATATTGCAGAATGAGAACTCTGAAGAGACTTGTATGGGTCCATAAGAAAGCCTGACCACCCTCTAAAGGAGTTAGGAACATCTTCCTAGGGGAAGGAATGTGGGCGTGGGGTACTGAAGGGCGTTTGTTGCCTGCACAACTCATGCTGAAATTTAAGTCCCACTATAACATTAAGAGGTGAGAAGTCCATGAAAGCCCTGTTCTCTTGAGTAGACTAAAGTGAGGGGAGGGGGCTTTGTTATAAAAGGGTTAGTGCAGCCCCCCCCCCGTGTGTGTGTGTGTGTGTGTGTGTGTGTGTGTGTGTGTGTTTGTCTTCCTTTTGCTTGCTCATGTCATAAGGCCAGTCCTTGATCTTGGACTTCCAACCTTCAGTTCAGTAGCAAGTTTCTATTCTTTCTAGAACAGCCAGTCTCAGGACAAAGAGTGACTAGGCATTTTGTGGCAGAACATTAGCCTCTCACTCAATCCCCTTCTAAGGAGTTCATATAATGAACTCCTTTATATTGGGATATCATTTGCATAAATAAACATACTAGTGACAGACCCGATATTAGATGATTGGACCAGGGTGGGTATCAGATACCGGAGCAGACAACTGAAAGGCTACCCATCAGCACCCTCTGGAGCTGCCCAGGATGTGGTGGCCAACAGAGCCTCTGCCATGACGACTAGCCACAAGCTGCTGTTGGACACCTGCAGGCTAGCAAGGTAATATGGCTATATGACAAGAAATGGAAATTTCTTTTAAAAAACATTTTATTTGGCTGGAAAGATGAAACAGCTGCTAAAGTCTAAGGCTAACAACCAAGACATGAAAAATGTGTTTTATTAATTCTTTGAGAATTTCATACACACATACAATGTATTTGGATCATATTTGTGCCAGACTCCTCCACCTAACTCCTTCCAGACTTTCTCATCCCCAACCCCTTCCCAACCTTGTGTCCTCCTTTTCTTATAACCCACTGAGTCCAGTTTGGGCTGCCCAGACACTCCTGGGTGTGGGCTATCTGCTGCAGCGTGCTCAACTTACTAGATGCCACACACCCTTAAAGAAAACTGACTCTCCTCTCCCAGAAGCCATCAGCTCTCAGTAGCTCCTCAACCAGGGGGAGGGGCTCATGAACCCTTTTGTTCTTCATGCTAGAATACTGACTGGCTTGATCCTGTGTGGGCAGTCACTGTTGCTGTGAGTTTATGCATGTCGGGCAATCACTGTTGCTGTGAGTTTATGCATGTCGGGCAATCACTGTTGCTGTGAGTTTATGCATGTCGGGCAATCACTGTTGCTGTGAGTTTATGCATGTCGGGCAATCACTGTTGCTGTGAGTTTATGCATGTCGGGCAGTCACTGTTGCTGTGAGTTTATGCATGTCGTAACCCTGTCATGTTCACAAGACACCATTTCACTCCATCCTCCTGGACTTCTGGTTCTTACAAGTCTTTCGTCCCTTTTCCATGATCGTTCCTGAGCCTCAAGGGGGAAGAGGTACAGTATAGAGGTCTCATTTGTGGCTGAGCAATCCACAGATACTTAATTTCTACATTTTGATCAGTTATGAGGGGAATTTTTTGGTAGTTTTAGATACAGGGTCTCCCTTTAGTCCCAGCTGGTCTAGAGCTCCTATGTAGACCAGGCTGGCCTTGAACTCACAGAGATCCCCCTGCCTCTGCCTCCAAGTGCTGGGATTAAAGAAGTGTGCCACCACACCCAGCTACCCACTACCCAAAGACACTTCTCTGAAGGTCTGAGAGCTGTAGTAATCTATAGATATAGAGATGCAAATTTAGAAGACAGTTTGATACTGTGCCCATCAGCAAAAGAGTGGTAGGTTCACCCCTGGAGCCAAGTTCTCCAACCATGGGATCTTGGCCAGTTCTAGGGGATCCAACACCCTCTGACCTCCGTAGGCACTGCAGGACACCGGTGCACTTACACACATGTAGGCAATACACTCATACACATAAAATAAAAATAATAAATACAATATTTAAAAAAAGAAAAAGATTTTAAAAGATTTAAAGTCCTTGGACCATGGCGGAATTAATAGAATTTAATAAAGAAATCTAGAAAACATGTGACTTTTGAAAAAACTTTTATTGATTAATTTATTTTTAGACAACTTCACATCTGTATATATTCCATTCTGGTCACACTCCTGCCCACCTCTTGTATCCTCCTCCCAGCCACACCAAACTTCCCTCCTTCCAACAAGTCCCCGCTCCCATTTTCATGTCTTTTTTTGGGACCTACTGAGTTTAACCAGGGCCACCAGGGTGGACATGGGTATGCAGCTATCCACTGGAGACGCACCAGTGGTTACATGACGCCCCCTCCCCTAGTGACTGCCAACTGCTCACAGCTCCCCTGGGAGGGCCTGGGTCCCAGGAGGTCTGACCCCATCAGCTCCATTTTGTGCAATTCCTGTACAGGCAACCATAGCTGCCTGCTCACGAGCTTATGGGTGCCATGGCCATGTGTGCTCAGAAGACAGCATTTCATGGCCACCGAATCATCAGGCTCTTACATTCTGTCCACCCCTCTTCTGTGATGTTCTCTGAGCCTTGAAGGGGCGATCTATATAACTCATTTAAGGCTGAGCTTTCAATTGTCATTCATTCTTAGTACCTTAGCCCACCAGGAGTCTCTGGGTTAACAGCTGTTCTCTACAAAAAGAAGCTTCTCTGACCAAGGCTGAGAGAGCAGGCTATAGGTTTTAAAGAAGCAGTCACAACAGGAAGTAGAAAATGTTCCAGAGAGAATGATCATGGAAGCAAGATAAACATCCGTGAGATGCCGCCAGAGCTATGATTAGAAAACACTTAGAGCCTTACATAGATGAATAGGCGAAAGAGTTGGGGAATCCAAAGCCTGATTAGAAGACACTTATAGCTTACATAGATGAATAGGTGAAAGAATTGGGAAATCCGGGCTGGAGAGATGGCCTAGCGGTTAAGAGCGCCGACCGCTCTTGCAGAGGACCCGGCTTTGATCCCCAGCACCCACATGGCAGCCGAGAGCCGTCTGAAATTCCAATTCCAGGAGAACTCCAGTTCCAGGGGAGTCCGAGACCCTCTTCTGACCTCCGCGGCATTGCACATCACGGGTGCACAGACTTGCATGCAGACAATACATTCATACACATACGGAAATTAAAAAAAAAAAAAAAAAGAATTGGGAAATCCAGAACCTTGGCCTCTTGAGAAGCTAAGAAAAGAGCCAGGAAGGTGGCCCAGGTGTTAAGGTGCTTGCTGTACAAGTCTGGTGAGCTGAGTTTGATCCCTAGAACTCATATAAAGAAATAACTCTTCAAAGTTGTTTTCTAACATCCATACATATGCTCAACAACCCCCGCACCTCTCTCTCTCTCTCTCTCTCTCTCTCTCTCTCTCTCTCTCTCTCTCACACACACACACACACACAAATAAAATTTACAAAGCTGGCAAAAAGAATCACAGAAAGAGAAACAGTGAAGTAAAAATGACGAGGCCAGAGAAAATGAGCAGAAAGAAAAGCAACAAGCCCAAAAGTTGATATTTTGAGGTAAATAAATTTGACAAACTCCTAGACAGTACAACCAAGAAAATGCAACTGAATGTATATTTCATACATGCTGTTAAAACTTAAGGGGCTGGAGAGATGGCCTAGCGGTTAAGAGCGCTGACCGCTCTTACAGAAGTCCCGGGTTCGATCCCCAGCACCCACATGGCGGCCGAGAACCGTCTGAAACTCCAATTCCAGGAGAACTCCAGTTCCAGGGGAATCCGAGATCCTCTTCTGACCTCCGCGGCATTGCACGACACAGGTGCACAGACTTGCATGCAGACAGTACATTCATACACATACAGAAATAAATAAAAATTAAAAAAAAAACC
>VZQC01005393.1:458618-501153 GCA_009823505.1 Rhizomys pruinosus
ACTGTTAACACTTTCTAGGAGTTTTCTGGTGGATTTTGGGTCCGAAATCCCGTGGCAGGGTAAACCAATCGGAAGAAGTGGCATTCAGCAACAGAAGGGCGATCCAGGTGACCTCGTCCTCCTTTTCCCAAATCTAGCAGAACTCCTATTAATTTCCTTTTCTTACGCTCTCTATTTCCCTCAGCAAGAGTGTTCAATTCCACTATATGAAAAAGGGGGAGTGGGGTAGGAAGGGGGCGCAAGCCCTTGTCTAGTGGGGCTGGAGCGCTTTAAAAGGGAATTGCTTTCTGCATTTCGCCCCATTTGAGGCGATGATATCTTGGAATCTTGCTTCAATCTAATAATTTACACAAACAACAAATGGCCCCCTTTCTTCTCTCCCTTTTTTTTTTTTTTTCTTCAGTAAATTGGCAGGATACAAAATTAACCTAGAAAAATTAATAGCTTTTCTTTACACAAAAAACAAGCAACCAAAGAAGGAATTTAAGGAGACCTTCCCACTCACAATAGCCTCAGAAACAATAAAAGACCTAGGAACAAACCTAAACAAAGACACCAAAGATCTGTACAACAAAAATTTTAAACACCTGAAGAAGGAAATTGAAGAAGACATCAGAAGATGGAAAAACCTCCCATGCTCATGGATTGGAAAAATTAATATATTAAAAATATCCATTCTACCCAAACTCTTGTACAGATTTAATGAAATCCTAATTAAAATCCCCAAGAGTTTCTTCACAGGCTTGGAAAAAAAAAATCTTCAATTTCTTTTGGAAAAACAAAAGATCCGAACAGCCAAAGCAACCCTGAGTGAAAAGAGCAATACAGGTGGGATCTCTATACCAGACTTCAAACTACACTACAGGGCTATAGTCATAAAAACAGCTTGGTACTGGCACAAATACAGACCTGTTGACCAATGGAACAAAACTGAAGATCGAAGCTTGAGCACATACAATTTCAGCCACCTCATATTTGACAAGGGGGCCAAGAAGACACAATGGAGGAAAGACAGCATCTTCAGCAAGTGGTGTTTGCAAAACTGGATCACAACTTGTAGAAGAATGAAATTACACCCCTACCTTTTACCCTGTGCAAAAGTCAACTCCAGATGGACCAAAGACCTCAACATGAAACCCCAAACTCTGAAGGTAATAGAAGAAAAAGTTGGCAGCAGACTACAAGACATAGGCATAATAAAAGTCTTCCTAAATCAGACAGCAGCTGAGCAAGAATTAAGGTTGACAGTTAACAAATGGCACCTCATTAAACTGAAAAGCTCTGTACATCAAAAGAAACAATCAAGGAAGTGAAGAGAAAACCCACAGATTTGGAGGAAACCACAGATACATCAAACAAAGCATTGATTTCTAGAGTATATAAAGTACTCAAAAAACAAAAAAGAAAACAAATGAATCACTCAAAAGATGGAGCAAAGAGCTGAACAGAGACTTTACAAGTGAGGAATTAGAGAAGGCTGAGAAACATCTTAAAAAGTGTTAAGGAAATGCAAGTTAAAACCACTTTAAGATATCATCTCACTCCGATAAGACTGGCTAGGATCAAGAAAACAAATGATACCAAGTGCTGGAGAGGTAGTGGGGAAAGGGGAACACTCATCCATTGCTGGTGGTAATGTAAACTTGTACAGGCACTATGGAAAGCAGTGTGGAGAACCCTTGGAAGACTCAAAATGAGCTTACCACCTGACCCAGTCATACCACTCCTGGGTATATACCCACAAGACTCTTCTTACTGCAGAGATACATGCACAGCTATGTTTATTGCATCTCTGTTCACAATAGCAAAAAGCTGGTACGAACCCAAGTGCCCCTCAACTGGGGAGTGGATAGAGAAAATGTGGTACATCTACATGATGGAGGTCTATGCAGCAGTAAAAAAAGACAATATCATGAATTTTGTAGGTAAATAGATGGAGTTAGAAGATATTATGTTAAGTGAAGTAACACAGTCCTAGAAAAACAAAGGACGAATGGTATCCCTCACCTGTGGATGCTAGCACCATTAACCTAGTTGTAAACATTTCTTGCTGGGAGTGATGCATATTGGAAAGAACAACAATACCAACAACAACAGAAAAGGCTGCATCAAAGAACTGATTGAAAGGGTGAATCTGGTGGGGTAGGGTGGTTGGGAGGGGGACAGGAGTCTGGATTCGATTTGTAACATAATCGTTTACAAAAACATATATGTAAAACAATAAATTAAAAAATAAATAATTAAAAAAAAGAAAGCAGATCCATACTTAAGAAAAAAAAAAACAAAAAAAACTTAAGGAACTACAGCTGGGTGTGGTCCTAGCCCTTGGGAGGCAGAGGCAGGCGTATCTTTGTGAGTTCAAGGCCAGCTTGGTCTACAGAGCGAGTTCCAGGCCAGCTGGGGCTACAGGGAGACCCTGTCTCAAAAAGACCAAAAAAACCCCCAAAAAACAAACAAACAAAAAACTTAAGGAACTATAACAAAATTACAAGAGCTACCTTAGAGTGATTCTCGCAGATTTTAGGATTTATATGAATAATATGATCTGTACATGAAATGAATTAAAGAGATGGGATTTTTGCCACAGAAGCTTTCATAGGAGCTGGGGAGATGGCTCACTTGGTAGAGTGGTTGCTGTGTAAACAGGAGGACCTTAGATCCATCCTCATCATCCATGTAAAAGCTGGGCATGGAACATGCTTACAGTCCTAGGGCTGGAGAGTCGAAGACAAAGGAGTCCCGGGGCTCACTAGCCAGCCAGTCTACGGGAAGCAGCAAGTTTCAGGCTCAGCCAGAGACCCTGTACCAAAACGAAGTGGAGACTGATGGAGATACCTGACATGGACCTCTGACCTCCACATGTACACTCACACAGGTGCATGTGCATGTACACACAAACATATACACACATGTATACAGACATATGAATAACTTTCATGAAAAATATTAACTTTGTAAGACAAACTAGCACCCGAGCAATCTCCCACTGATTTTGCTGGTTTTCAAGGCTGCAGTTCTGGGCCAAGCTGAGGCTGAGCCACCGTGAGTGTAGGGAGGGCGCTGGTGCTGGCTGGTGTCCCCCTGAGCTCCGTTCCAACAGGCCTTTCTGACCTGCCCCGAGACAGTCTAGGAACAGCACCTTGTGGGTACCTTGTTCCTTACAGTTTTCTCAGCAGAGTGAGGAATTATGAAGTTCAAAAGAAATATGAAGGGCTTTCTTTTCAATACTCCCAAAGCTAAGGGATTTCTTTCCTTGAAATGTATATTGAAAGCATGTAATAGAAGGCTAGGACTCTTGTCTGATTTTTTTTTTAATGGTCTTAAAATATAATTCAAAGATAGGTGCTTTAAAGTATATGAGGCCTCTTCTTTGTCAGAAACTAATTGTAATCATACAACAGGCTATGAACATACTTCTCGAAGTCAAAGATCTGATCCCAGCAGGGTGTCCCTGAGAGGTTGCACACAGAGTCCCATGATGGTGCTACAGTGGTGGCCTGCAAAGTTTTTATTATTATTGTGTTATATGTATGGTGTGTTGGTGTGTGTGTGTGTGTGTGTGTGTGTGTGTGTGTTCGTGACAGAGACAGACACACACAGACATAGACACAGACACAGACACACACACACACACACACACACACACACACACACGCACATGTGCACCATGGCTCAGGAGTTGTCTGTTTCCCTCCGCCAAGGGTTTGGTACTGAAGAACATAGCAAACTCTTTGACTCACTGAACCATCTTACCTGGCCCTGCTATTTTTTTTTTAATAATATATCACATAACGTTATTTTGAGAAGCTGTTACATATCACCTTCACATAATTTTCATTAATATTCTTACTAAAGATTTAAATAGTGGCAAGTAATAAGATTTCTACCACATACTGAGATCTGAGTTTTTAAAACATTTACTTTTAATTCTAGAACAATTTTATATATAGAGAAAAATGACAGAGCTTGTCTGGGCAGCTCCCTCCTCCCGCACACGGGGCTTCCCTTGTTCTTGGCACCCGGCAGGCGTTAGGACAGTGCCTGGCACAGCTGATGGAGTGACACTGGTACACTCTGAGTAGCCAAGGTCTACACTCCATTCAGGCTTCCTGTGTTTTCATCTCATGCCCCTTTTCCTGCTCCAGAATCTCATTCAGACTATCAGACTGCATTCAGTCACTGTGTTAGTTGCTTTTCTGTTGCTGTGATAAGATACCATGATCAATGGGGCTGGGAAGATTGCTCAGTGGTGAAGAGCACTGGCTACTCTTGCTGTGGACCCAGTTTCTGCTTCCAGCACCCACATGGTGGCCAACAACCATCCATAATTCCAGTTCCAGGGGATCTGAAGCCCTCTCCTGATCTTTATGGACATTGCATCACACTGGTGCACTTACATACATGCAAGCAGTACAATCATAAATAATAATAATAATAATAATAATAATAATAATAATGTAAAAAACCCACCATGAACAAGACAATTTACAAAAGGAACAATTTACTTGGCTTACAGTTCCAGAGGGAGGAGAGTCCATCGTGACGGAGAAGAGTCCATCGTGACGGAGGAGAGTCCATCGTGACGGAGGAGAGTCCATCGTGACGGAGAGCTATGGCAGCAGGTAGCAGCTGGAGCAGAAAGCCAAGCACTCACATCTCCAAGAGAGCCAGATGGAAGTGAGCAAGTTGTATGCTTTCGAAACCTGCTGAGGGTGACGTGCTTCCTCCAGCATGCGCACACCTCCTATAGGTCCCGTGACCCTCCTCAAACTGCAGACCAAGTGTGCGATACCTGGGGCCTGTGAGGAGCATTCTCATTCAAACCAGTACATTTACCATGGCTTCTTAGACAACTGCGGGGATTTCTCAGGCTTCCTTGATTTTGATGGCTTTGCAGGTACATGTTTGCTGCTTCTGCTTTTTTCTTTCTTTCTTATAATTATGAATAAAGCTGTTATAAATATCCCCCCATACACATTTTTGTGTGGACATAAGTTTCCAAACAAGTCAGGTAAAATACCTAGTAGCTTGATCTCTCGATCATGTGATAAGACTATATTTAACTTTCTAAGAAACTGTCTTCCAAAGGGCTGTGCCATTTTGCATTCACTCCCAGCAATGAATGAGGGTAGAAATCAGTCAACTAAAACAGAGAGAGGAAGGAAGAAGACATGCTAGATGGTGCCATCCTCACAAAGCTTGTACAAATGGAGTTAGACAAGCACATTCTCTTCAAGAAGGTGTGATAAAACAAATGTTCAGGGCTAGGGGGATGGCTCAGTAGTCATGTGTGTTTGCTGCTCCTGAAGAAGACTGGAGTTTGGTTCCCAGCACCCACTTTGGATGGCTTACAACTGCCTATAACTCCATCCCCAAGTCTGATGCCCTCTTCTGGTCTCCTTAGGCACCTTCATACACATGTACATACACTCACACAGACACACAAACATAAATAAAAACCAAACAAAAATCTTTTTAAAAAGTATTCAAAGAGATAAGGACCAAGAAGTTTCCATGTGTGACAAAAAGTATAGAGTCCTGGACTTTCGTTTCCCATTGTAATAAAGAGGGAATATTCTGATACATGTTTGATTATTAGCTAAGAAGCAGGTCAGGTTGAATCTTAAGTGGGCCAATGGATACAATTATATTTATAATTGTGATAGGGAGAATAAGAAGGAAAGGAGGAAAGAAAGGAGGAAGGAGGAAAGAATGAAGAGAGGGAGGGATGGAGGAAGGAAGTCAGGAACAATAGAGAGAGCTTGTTAAAGAAATTGATTCAAGACTATCTCTGAGACATTTGACCTTAAAAAAGTCATTTAAAATCAAGCTTGGCTTCCTTACTCAAAATAAGAGAGATGCCTCAACCTGACTTCTGCCTCACAATGGCTGTCGCTATGACAATATATGTAATATATTTCTAGCCCCTTGGTCAAAGTTTTTCTATAAATTCAATATTATTGGAATTGCTCTTTCTCAAGTAATATATTTTAGGCAATTTACTGTTTTGCTCTCACTTGAGTCTTTAAAGATCAGCAAAGCATGAAGTAGGGAAATATACTTCCATTTAAGTTTATATTTTCATATAGATTAATCTGTACTTCTTTCTGAATTCAGGTTATACTCTTTTATTCACATTTCTGGATATTTTATCAGTTGAACCCAAGAAAATTTAGATTAGGTACCCTACATTTTATTGTGATAGATTGTTTAGGCTACTTTTCAATCCATGTGGTGGGCTCAATTTAAATTTGCTTTACAAAAGAAAGGTCACTGTGAACTGCTATCCCTAATGAAATTCTTCTTTTAAAAATGTATCATTTCACTCATTTACTGCGTGTATGTGTTTGTGTACATGCATGTATGTGTGTATACATGTGTGTGGAGGCCAGAGGTGCTCTGATTGCTTCTCATCTTTAATTTTTTGTTTGTTTGTTTGAGACAGAGTAGCATGGAACTCACTCTGTAGACCAGGGTGGCCTGGAACTCACAGAGATCTTCTTCCTGGGTGCTGGGATTAAAGCTTCAGGCCACCATGCCTGGCCACATCATCTTATTTTTTGAGGCAGAGTCTCTCACTGAAGTGAATCTGGAGCCCAAATAGTTTGGCTTGATTTGCTGTGAAGTAAGCCCCTGGATCTTCTTGTGTTTTTTTTTTTTTTTTTTTTTTTTTTTTTTTTTTTTTTTTTTTTTTTTTTTTTTTTTTTTCCAATTCAGTTCAGGCTTATTTCCCTTCCCCCCCCCACCCCAGATCTTCTTGTGTTTATCTCCCCCATGCTGGGGTTATAGGTACGCTCACTGACCAGCTTTTTACATGGGAGCTAGATCTTCATGCTTGCATGGCAAACACTTTACTGACTTGACATTCATAATATATATATTAACATATAGATTTAATTGTCTAATTCTGTAATGTCAAACCTCTCAAAGGTTATAAGCCACAAAGTTTGTTTTTATTAATTCTAAATTACAAGTATGTAAGTATAGTGTGGCTATCCAGTAGAATGACTGAGGAAATAAGTTATTTAGAACTTATTTAGAATACACCTGAGGGAATATTGCTCAGTGAAAATGCACGCCTATGCAAAGATGGTTCTGTTGTTTGGAGTATTTATATAACTTCTCTGAATAATGCCTTGAGGGTCTGCAGCACTTTTATTCTCTGTCTCTGAAGATGAGTTTGACCGATAGCCAGCTGTAATTTTGGTTACTTTTTTTGGTGATGCATAAGATGGGAACTGATTTTGAATACCATCCATGTGCTAGATGTTTGAACTAGGCTGGGGATTGAATCTGGGTCAACTCATTTAAAACAAATGATGTCCATAGAATACAGGCCTATGTCTGCTGTGGAGCTGACAGGTTTGAATCATCACCATGACCCTCTCCATATAAACCTAGTACTTGGCCTGAACTGCTTCTTCATTTATAAAAGTGATGGCTAGTATTTTATAAATTGAATAAAATAAAATACTTAACATTAGTACCTTCCCAAAGAGAAAGGAAAAAAGGTCTCTCTCTCTCTTACACACACACACACACACACACACACACACACACACACAAAATTTTATTTTCCAGACAGGATCTCATGTAGCACAGGCTGGCCTTAGCCTGTGTACATGGCCTTGAACTCCTGACCCTCTTGAATCTACCTCTCAGGTGCCAGGATTACAGGTGTGCACCAGTATACCTGGTTTTTTAATATGTTTTATATTTTAAATTATATCTATCTATTCACTTATCTCTTGAAACAGGCTCAGCCTATCTAACCCTGTTTTGCCTGGAATCCGCTACATAGACCCAATTTGCCTCAGACATGTGGCAATTATCCTGTCCCCTTGAGTGCTGGATTGCAGACTTGATGCCACCATGCTTGGGCTGAATTTTCTCCTTTTTTCCTTCACTTTTCTTTGTATGTATGTGTATGTGTGAGGACATACATGTCCATGGGGGTACATGTGTATATGTGTAACGGAGGTATGCAGAAGTCAGGGGTCAACTCTGGTGGAGTTTCTCGGGAGTCATCTTCTACCTTGTTTCTTGAGATAGAGTTTCTCATTGGCCCTGATCTCACCAATTAGGTGAGGCTGGCTGGCCGGGAAGCCCTACGGATCCTCTTGTCTCGGTCTCCCAGCACGGGGTCCTGAGCCTGCAATGCTACATCTGGGTTTTTACAATGGAGCTGAGGACTGAACTCAGGTCCTTATGCTTGAATTTTATTTTTTATTGTTTCACTTTCCTAGTCTCTCATTAGATATTAATCTCAAGGTTGGTTGTTACTTTTCTACTTTGAGCAAAGATTTATTGCAATTTTTGTGTTTTCAGGTGAAGTGACTCTGTTCATGTGTGCTGTAGGTGATATGGCGGAGGGAGTTGTGAACAAAAAAGCAGAAAACAGAAAGTGAGACCTGACTATATATAGAAGGCTTTGAACCCGCATGTTACAGATTTAGACAGCACCCGATAGGAAGATGGCCGCTGAAAGCTTTTGAGCAGAGCAAAGTCATTTTGTTGGTGCTTCAGGAAGATCGCTCACGCACCACTAGAGTTCTTTGCCGGCGGTCTTACACATCCTTATGTGGAAAAAAGAGCAAGTGACTGGAAGCAAGAAGTGGTGGGGAACAAGGACACAGGCAGAGGGGTTCGGGTGGAAAGCGGGTAGAATGTCATGGGTGTTTTACAAGGACAGGCTCAAAAGGATCCGTGGCTAGTTGGATGTCAGAGTTACGGAGGACGGAGGAGATGGGAAGGCTCTGAGACAGCTGGCTTGGATGACAGCCTGGGTGGGGGATGGACCGGGACGATGCCATTAACAGAAATAGCAGATAGGCTAGAAAACCGATTTTGAAAATTAGGCGAACAATGCGTCTGATTTTAGTTCAGTGAGTCTGCACTGAGGTGGAAATGTCTGGCTGGCAAATGAAAACATAGGCCTGGAGTTGCACAGAGGTCAAGATCAAAGATAAAGCCTTGTTTATGGAGTCCTATCAATCAAGGCGATAACTGAACTCTTGGCGGTGGATGAAATCATCCTTGGAGAACGTGTTGATCAAGAAGATTGGCTAGTTACAGGACCTTGGAAAATACTACCCCTTACAGGCGGTTATAGAATATGAACTGGCAGAGACGGCAGGACACATGGACACAGAAATACCCACGAGACCCATGTCATTCAGGTTGTAAGAGGACTCCAAAGGCCCTGCCCTCACTTCGGCCCCAGGAGAAGGCAAGGTGTGCGGAGGTCTGTCTCGTGGGTTCCACTGGCAGCCCACTGGTGGGTTCCACTGGCAGCCCACTGGTGAACATTCTGATTGCTGCAGCAGCAGGGAAGCCCAGAGCTGGAGGCAGTGAGGGCCACAAAGAGAGGCAGGGACAGAAGTGGTGGCAGTGACTCCTCCCATCCTCAGTGGCTCCTTCTTAGACTCTTTAAAAGAGTCTTCTCTGCTGCCCCCATAAATGCTAACATCACCCAGGTCTCCGTCCTTGGCTGTGTGCTCACAGCGGTAAAGGTTCTCTGGGTTTCAAATAACAGAAAGCAACTCCAGCTGGCTTGGGCAGAAAGATTTATTGGAAGGGTACAGGGTTACCTCACAGGACCCAAAGGGTTATGACTGGGTCTTGCGCACAAGCTTTAACCAGACACCAAGCACCACAGAGCCTCCTCTCCTTCAATGCTCCCTCTCCGTGTCTATTTTTACCCCCTCTGCTCACTGCAAACCAGCTGCCTGAATTTTCCAGGCCACGTGATTGAAAAGATGTCTGCACTTACTCCTGAGTCATACCCCTTTGCCCAGCCAGTCAGAAGAGCTCCCAAGTGTTACTCATGATCCCCATGTCCCCCAGGGCTGAGCCAGAGTTTACTAGCTGGCATGGATGCCCACTACAGGCCCCCGATGGGGGTGGAACCAACGAGGCCACCATGTACAGGCAGCAGCGTGTGGACTGTGGAGACCACTGGGGCCAGGGCCTGAAGTGAGGGGCTGGAAAAGCTGCTCACTTTTTCCAGCCTTTGCGGGTGTGTGTGTGGGGGGGTGAGGGTCTCCATCACCCTCTGTGTCTTTGCTGTGAGAACCTGGATGTTCCATAGCAGCAAACCCAGGGGTGTGCCCCTTTTTAGAAGAGGTCATAGCCAGATTTTTTTTTTCTAAGAAAGAGAATGACTCTCCAGGTTGTCACTTTCTTTTCTCTATGACTGGCCATGGGTGCCCTGTGTGAGTCCCTGGGCACATACACGGCAACGTACCCCGAGTGAACCAGAACTGACCCGACCCTATTCCTGAAGGCTCTAACCTTGGATCTGGATCTGGATGGATCTGGAGAGTTCCTTTTGAGGATGGTGAGGGGCTGTTGGTAACTGGGGGGGGGGGGGCAGAATGCTGCACTGCTGCCCTTCGGCGAGGGTCATGTAAGGTAGCTAAGGGACTTTTGTTTAAAGCAAATTCTCTTTGGGTAATTTTCTGTCACTGAGATAAAAAAAAAGTCTTGACTAACTTAGGGTCCTGGGATTTGCTCAGTAGCTGTCCCTGACCTCCCCCTTTTACCTCCCGCATCCTCTGTACAAAGTGACCCCCCCATCTTTTGTCATCTGTCTCATGAGGAACAGGATCCAAATAGGGACTGCAATATGAAAGCTTGGATTTCTTACAACTACTGAAAAAAAATCACTCTGTTAATAAATACTATTAGTGTGCTTTAATTTTTTTAATTTAAGAAATCTAATATATCTTTTATGTTTTGAGTTCAGGATCAATGACTAAATTAGTCCTTTTATGATGAAAATGTTTGCTGAACAAAACTACTCAAAATCAGAGACTGGAACACTTTGTAAAAAACTGCACACGATTCTCAATGACACCATTAATCCATTTCTGTCTCTAAAATAATATTTCATTCATGTTGAGTAATGATTTTTAACGCTTCTTTGCTTAGCTTATGAATTTTTGAATAAGGCTTTAATTCTAAACAAACTTTTACTTTTGGAGTAGTTTTAGATTTATAGACAAAGTAGAAGCTGCAGCTAAGTCCTTCCTTGGGTCATCTCTACCTAATGTTCCTCCAGCACCACATCTAGGAGACCAAAGTACATGTTAGTCAAGTTATTTAGCTGTCCAGTCTCCTTAGCTTCCTCTGATTTATCACTGCTGAAAACTTCATTTTTTCTAAGGTTATCTGCTAATAATTATAAGATAATGAAGCTTGATTAATGTTTGTTCTACAAATTTATATTTTTACTTGACCTTTTAATGCTTAATATTTTAATTGTATTAGGCAGTGCTTTCTCTTTTTTACAAATGTTAATGTTGTGAATTCTGAACACTTACAGATGAAGTATTAGTGTTGCTAGCAAAATGATTTTTTCTTTTTTGGTCTTTTTTTTTTTGGGACAGGGTCTCCCTATAGTCCCAGCTGGCCTGGAGCTTGGGTAGACCAGGCTGGCCTTGAACTCACAGAGATCCACCTGCCTCTGCCTCCCGAGTGCTGGGATTAAAAGCATGCCCCACCATGCCCCACCTGGTAGCAGAATGATTTTTAATGGCTGCTGTACAGCTGGGACATAGTTCGCTGCACTATAGTAGTCACTGGAGCCCAGAGGTGGGCTGGGGGTGTGAAATGAAGACTCTGTTCTCATAATGGCTGAGGCTCCAGGGGCAGGGCAGAACCACCTAGAGCAAGAAGGATGCAGTAGTGGGCTGCTAGGCAGCTGAGAGCTTGCTTCTCTGAAGCAGGAAGCCCACATGCAGCTCATCCTAAAGGGACCTGAAAATAAGCCAATTTGGTCCCCTGCAGCCAATATCCCACTCTGGTTTTCTCTCTGTAAGGCAGGGCTGGCTGCTCCTTTCCTCTGTTTTCTACAACCAGTGCCCTGTGCACAGACTTGCACTCTGAGGACATTATTTTATAGAAATCTCAAGACTTTGTTTTCCTAACACTCGTTCATTGCTCAGACACAGCAGGTGCACAGTTCAACCAAAGCTGAATGAATGAAGGACACTGACATCACTGGCAGGACTACGCTGTTCCTCCTCAGGGATGGTGAGGGTCAGGGATCCAAGCCTGTGGCAAGTTGACTAAGCAAAGCCTCTGACCTGCAGTATGGAAGGTGCTGGGGTGACAGGAGTGGAAGGGGAAGTCCACTGGGTGGAACTAGCAGTGGCAGCCTGACTCAGGGCTGTGAGCGACATGAAGGAGATTCCCGGTGCCCCTACCTCTGGGATACTGAGACTAATGCCAATATTCTAAAACTGGGATTAAGAGTTTATTCACAAGCATGTAGTATCACGTTTTTACTACAGTGAGGTCTGCATGACCTTCAAATAGATTACCATCTATTGATCTGTCCAGAATTTCCAAAAGTAGTTCATAATAGTTCGGCTTCATTCTGCCTGTCCATAGTTCATGGCATATTCGAAATCTCTGAAGCTGACGTGACCATCTGAGTCTCGATCTGCCTCCCTGAAAAATGACATAGAAAGTTACACTCACATTAACCTTGTCAGCACTCTCCACGTCAGGAGCACTCTGGAACCTTCCCTTCTCTGTATGTCTGCAGGAGGGTGGAGGCTTCCTTATGGATTTGAAGGCCAAGGTGGATGCTTATGCTTTCCCCATATGTTACTAATAACTAAGGTGCAGAAGAGCAGAAGGACATGGAAATAGTACGTCGGTGTATCTGAAGGATGGATCGAAATGCATGAATTATACAAGAAAAGGAAGAATAAGGACCTGGGGTTGTAGTAGTTGATAATTTGCCTGGCATGCACGAGGCTCTGGCTCTCATCCTAGGTGCTGCATACAATCCATGGCACACGCCTATAATCCAAACAGTAGGAAGGCAGAGGCAGAAGGATCAGAAGTTCAAGGTCATCCTATTTTACATAGAAAGCTTGAGGCTAGCCTAGGCTACATTACACCAAAAGAAGTAGGAATAACTATATTTCTAGCTGTCTCACACATATTTTACTGTTTTGTGTATACACACACGCCTCATATAACAAAATGTGAGATAACGAATGAAGAAAAACTATTTTGCCAGCAAATAATGATGGGGGTCAAGTCTGACATCCCACATACCACGCCCTGTGCATTCCCAGATGGCTAAATCTTTGTACCACTTCTGGGATGGGCCCAGTTTACAGAAAGAGCCACTGAGCCTTAAAGAGGCTTGGCAATTTTTATCAGGTCATGTGACTAGGAAGCTGCTGAAATGCAAGTCAAATCAGGACGTGAAATCCTAACGTCAGCTGTGTGCTGTCTTCACCTTGCCTTCCCGTGGAACCAGGACATGGCTCAAAGAGAAGTTTCCAAACGGCTAAACATATCCATGCGTTCTGCCTGGCTTCAACACACCCTTGGAAACACGGTCGAATCCTCACAAGCACCCACTTAGCTTTTCTAATTCCTATGAAGAGTGATGAAGATGTGAGCTCTTGGCTGATGGGCTGCAGATATGGGAAGCCTCTGCTGGGCCCTGAGTGTCCTTGGAACCTCTGAGACATGGGCATTGCTGTCTAAGCAGGCAGCAGAGAATGACACGCATTCCACATAGTTAAGATCAAGGAAGCCAGAGCAGAAAACCTCACCACAGCCACCACCAGCAACAGCTCATGGAACTGCCATCGGAAACAGAAACGGTCCTCAGAGTGTGTCTGAAAGGGTCACGCGCGAGTACGGGCCCAATTCCTCTTCAGGGACATTTTAAAATAACGTATGACGTGCCTTTTATGGAGCCTCTATGTTTGATGCAAATTATATTGTTGAAAAAATAAAGAAAACAAAAACAAATGGTACCAAGCATGACATGGAGATTTTCAAAGCAAAGGACCAGCCCAAGCAAGAAATCCACTAATCACTGTAATAGTTTTAAAGCAGGCTTTTAAAATATTGAATTCTAAAATAAACTTTCTGAATATTTCATGCCAAACTCTCTGAAGTCTGTAATGGTTCTGGATAGAGCGATGATAATTTTTCATTCTTTTGAAGTACAGAAAAATCCCCACTTCTCTGCCCCAGGGCAAAACCATGTTGTAGCATGTTAGTGTAAAATGACTGCACACTGCAGGGGCTATTATTCTTGTTACTTCTTTTGGTGAAATATACATGACGATTTCATGCTATAAGGCACCCAGAGCATCATGTCAGATCTCTTCTAAGGGATTAGAACTAATCACTATCACACGTTACTGACTTCAGGATATAAATTGTCCCTTTTATAAAAGTAGATAATTGAAGATTCTTAATATTGCCTAAGTATTTCTTCCCAAGGAATTTGATTAGATAAATGGCTTTTTTTCCTCTTTGAGCTCTGAATTGGTATGACTGAACTATAAATCTCAGAGGGTGAACGAAATGACTAACCTAGAAAGGAGCTGTTTGAGAGAAAGTGAAACTTTCGGTTTTCATTCACTTACTGGGGTGCTGGAAGCCTGGAGAGGGGGGAGCCCTCTGCCCATTTTCTCTTTAAACAATCTTCCTTGTTACTGTATTAAGCTCTAATTTTTCTTGCTGTCTTTGCCAAAGCTTCCTATTGGAAGGTGGTACACTCTCACCAAGAAGTGTAAAAGGGGAAAGTTCATGACTTGGAGGCTATTTTATTCCCAGACCAAATAGAGAACCATCTTGTTTATATTTAGAATGAGACACAGCATAATAATATGTTATGCCTTTGGACATTTGTATACAGATAGGAACAGATCTAGTCATTTCCACTAGAGTAAAGAGGAAATTGAAGTTTAAGGACTATGATTTTTAAAAGCTAGTTTTCAATACAGTCAAAATTATTCAGTGGAAGACTGTGGTACCCACATAGGGTCACCATGTGATGGGAGCTGGGCAGGTGGTAGACAGAGCTGGAGATCAGGAGAGGAAGACTGCTAGGAGGTAAAAAGGAACTCCATTTCATTGTTTCTAGTTATAGCTTCCAACCCTAGTTGTGAAACCAGCGTACACTTTTAGTCTCCACTATCTATTCCGCCATCCCTCACCTCTTCTAGAAATCAGCTCTAGGTGGATAAGAAGTTTTGCTCACAGCTCTGTCCCCACCTCTTAGCTCACAGCATGCAATGACTGTGTGCTCAATAAATGAATTAGTGGAATAAGTGGAGCTGGAGAAACAGGCAACAGTAGCATGGATACTGTATCACCTCCCAGGAGGTGCTGGGATTAAAGAGGTGTCTCAGTACCATCAACAGTCTGAACAGCAGCCAGTGAAATAAAACAGGAAAGAAGCCACCTCGGAACCACCCAGGGACCCATGGGCATGCTCATTATGAACTTTACACTTGCCCACACCTAGCAAACACAGAGCAGGGACAAGAAGGACCACGGAAGGGATGGAAATTGAGGTTGCATGTTACAGGATTGGACAGCATCAACTCTGTAGTGAGCCATGCTGAGTCACAATGTCAAAATGTGGGACATACCATACCTGGCAGAGCCAACAAGTAGGACACTGTGAACTAAAGCCAAACCCTGGATATGCATATGTCTAGTTTCCTGATGGTAGAGGACCATACATATAAACCATCAGGGAAGCTGCTCTGTGATGATGAAACTCATGGATAGAGACCTAGACACATATTTAGGCTCAAATCTCAGATCCAGCTGTTCAAAGGAATTGACAAAGAGATGCAGGAGTGGAATGTAAACTGCTATTAACAGTATTAAGTGCTTTCTAAAAATGTTAAGTCCAATGAGATTAAAGGCTTTTTTTGGTTTGTCTTTAAGATGCCTAATGGGGATCTAAAATTGATTGCGGGTGGGGGACTCCAGAGAGCCGGATGCTCTGTATAACTTCCATGAACAACTGGGGATCTTCTGGGAGGAAGCCATGAGAAGCAAGAAGAGGTGCAAGAATAGGGCACACTAACACGGGGCATGGCATGGCGACCAAAAGCCCTCTGCTGAGCCGCTGCTTCCACGATGCTTGTTATAACCCCTCCCCACCTCCACTCAGGGCTGTGCTGGGCACGCATGCTACGGGGAGCTTGGGGCATCCGGGTGGAGTTAGAGGTTGAGGACTGAGATGAGCTGTGTCTGAGCAAGAGCAGTAGAAAGCAGGAAAGGCAAACTTAGAGTGGTAACATGATCCTTAACTGAATGCACAGAAGGGATCACTGAGGGCCAGACACGCTCTAAAAATTTGCAAGACTCTTGAAAAGTGCATATATTACCAAAGGATATGGAATCGGTATTCTAGGCAGTCCCCTCTGGACTTAGAAGTGCAAGACCTAGATGGCCTGGGATACATGGAATTTCAGGCAGGACTAGACAGACCCTTCGGCTGAACGCCAACATTTTCATTCTATTACAATACATTCATTTTCTGATGCACTGTATTATAGCAAAAAGCGGTTTAGGGGCTGGAGAGATGGCCTAGCGGTTAAGAGCGCCAACTGCTCTTATAGAGGACCCGGGTTCAATCCCCAGCACCCAAATGGCGGCCGAGAACCGTCTGAAACTCCAATTCCAGGAGAACTCCAGTTCCAGGGGAATCTGAGACCCTCTTCTGACCTCCGCGGCATTGCACGACATGGGTGCACAAACTTGCATGCAGACAGTACATTCATACACATACAGAAATAAATAAAATTTAAAAAAAATTTAAAAAAAGACCAAAAAAATAAAAATAAAATAACTTAAAAAAAAAGTGGTTTATAGTTACTTTTTTTGTTTTTTTTGAGACAGGGTCTCCCTGTAGCCCCAGCTGTCCTGGAACTCACTCTGTAGACCAGGCTGGCCTTGAACTCACAAAGATCCGTCTGCCTCTGCCTCTTGAGTGCTAGGATTAAAGGTGTGCACCACCATGCCCGCATATAGTTACTTTCATAAGCATGAGTGTTACTGTTTTTTTTTTTTCTCTTTTATATCCTAATTGGTTAAGCAAAGTTGTTTCCTTCTGGTGATGCTATTTGTACTTAGCCCAGACTATCTACTTCCCTGACTGGACACTGAGGTCTGAGCCCAGGGAGGCCAGAGTTTCATACTACAGCTCTCATGAGGCCAGACTACAGTGTTACCCTTCAGATTTCTGAGGAGGAACACCAGTTTATTTGTGTGTGTGTGTGTGTGTGTGTGTGTGTGTGTGTGTGTGTGTGTTAGCTGTTGTTCATCAGGTTCTGTCTTCATTTTTACAGTGAGGCAGGGTCTCTCACTGGCTTGAACCTTGCAAGTAGATGAGATCGGCTGACTACCACACCCTAGGGATCTACTCATTTCCTCTTCTCCAGTGCTGGGATTACAGATGGTGCCACCATGCCCAACCTTTTTATGGTGGTTCATGGGATCAAACTGGGGCCTTCCGCTTGCAAGGCTAGCGCTTGAGTGAACCATCTCCCCAGCTTCAAGGGGTCTTTGATTTTAACTGAAATATGTAAGTAGTATTTCTCCAAACTATTTCTTATATAAAACATTTCCACGAGAACAATTTCTTAGAATGGTCTGAAAATACTTATTTCTTGAAAAATTGCTTTTGTTATAAAATCATTTCAGAGTAACCCATGGCCAGGTTCCCAAAGGCAGATTTCAAACTGAAATACTGGCTTCCATCCAAGCTACTTAAGAAAAAAAATGAAGAAACAAAGAAAGAAAGGGTTATATAGGTTGTATTACATTAAAACAATGCAATATTCTTTATTAAAATGACATAAAAACTATGAAAATGACATTTTAAATTGGAAACAAGAGTGCGAGCTAGTCTCTTAATCATAATTGCAACCTCATAAACATCTGTATTCATTTGGTAGGAGCTGGAGGTCATATAGTGGGGTGATGGGCAATCCTGTCTTAGAGTGTTATTTAGGGGCTGGGGCGATGGCTCAGTGGGTAAAGCGTTTGCTCTGTTTGCTCTAGAATCAGGAAGACTAAGAGTTCAGATCCCCAGAGCCCATGTAAAGGAAGACATGGTAACACACACCTGTAATCACTGTTCCTACAGCTAGATGAGCGGCAGAGAGGGGAATCCTTGGAAGCTTGTAAGTCAGCTAGCCTGGTGTACCGGCAGCAAATAACAGACCCTCTTTCATTCACACAAAGTGGAAGGTAGTGAATAACACCAGAAGTTGTCCTCTTGCCTCTACACACATGCTTGCATTCCAACATGAGAACATGCACACACATACATACATACACAAGATGTTTTCTCTTGTCTGTCTGCGTTTCCTAAACAAGCTGCCATATTTCCTACTGTACAGACCCTCAGAAGCTAGAGTGGGGTTTCTCCTCCTCAACAAAGTGAAATTTTTGAAACAAATAATGCAGTGTTACAGCAGAGCATGGCCATGCCGTGCACTGTGGGATGCTTAGCAGCATGCCTGGCTTCTCTACCCCCTAGACTCTGCAGTACCCTACCCCCACTGTGACTGTCAAATGTCTCCAAACACTGCCAAGTGCCTGTGGGGATGCAGGGCAGGAGGAAAGACCAAATCCTCCCTGGTAGACAGCTAGTAAGCTAGAGGAGCCATGTTTGACAATTACTGGGAATAGTGTAGCCAAACCCACATGTACTAAAACAAGTGTCACGGCTGGGGAGATGGCTCAGTGGGTAAAGCAACTGACACAGAAGCGTGAGGACCTGAGTTTCAATGCCTAGAATTCATACAAAGCTGAGAAAGAAGCCTGGAAGCGTGCAGGCCTGTGAGCCTGGTGTGTGCAGTGGGAGAGCAACAATAAAAGGAGGCCCTGTCTCAAACACGGTGGAAGTGGAAGGCAAAGATCCCCTCACGTGGTCCTCTCACCACCATACTTGCTCAGATGCGCCTGTATTCACACACACAAATGCTCACACACACATGCACACACATACACACACAGAAGATTAGGACAAACAACTGTCCAGGGGCGGGAGAGATGACCTAGCGGTTAAGAGCGCAACTGCTCTTGCAGAGGACCCAGGTTCGATTCCGCACCCACATGGCGGCTGAGAACCATCTTTGACTCCGGTTCCAGGGGAATCCGACACCCTCTTCTGACCTCCACGGCATTGCATGACACAGGTGTACAAACCTACATGCAGACAGTACATTCATACACATAAAAAACAAATAAAATAAAATAAAATAAAAAAATCCAAAAAAAAGAAAAAACAACTGTCCTTAAGACTTCTTAAACGAGTGACTCTAGGGTTACCCGGTTCGCTCCCCACACAGATTATGCAGCAAATCGCCCCGATGTGATGGCCAATGGAAAGGTTTCAGACTGAAAACTAAGCTCAGAGAAGACCTGACGAGAGACCAGCTCCTGCCGGCAGCACCAGGCTGACAGACATATCTGTGCTCCCAGCAAACACCCTGACAGACAGTAATTATCATGAGTCACTGGCATCCTCAAACACAGTTTTTGAAAGTTGACACTGTATTTGATGTGCTTGAAACATGAATGAGAAATTTAATGTGGAGGCAAAAATGTAAATGAGAAAAGTTTTTTATGGGGGGACAGTTTTGGAGAGCACCTCTTTCTCTTTGGTTCTATATGGATTAATTTAAACTAAAGTCAAAACTGCCATTCTTTTAGGGACAAAGCTGTCATATTGACAGAACAGGGACAGTAAGAATTACCCAGCAAGCAGGGAGCCTCTGCTGCAGAAGAGCAGATCCCCACTGGGGATGCCGTAACGACAGCACCCCAGCAGCCTTCTCTTGTGAGTAGCCTGCTGTTTCTCTTCACTGGCAAGCTGGCCTCTTTGTTGATGAGAGTCCTGCAGGGCTCTCCAGCAATTCCGCTTGTAATGTGTTTATTAATTTTACCTTTTTAAAGACACATGTTAAGAAAATTCACTCAAACACAGGGAAGATTAAAGCGATATGGGATGATTTTTGGTCTTTTCTGGGTTCCTTTCTGACTGAAAAATGCAATCTCTCCACCGTAATGGGTGCCTTTTGCACTTGGCATGCCTTCCGCACCCCACTTTTACTTCGGCCACTGCTGGGAACACCTCACCCCAGCACTGCCCTATACCCAGGGTCTTTCCCTGTGTACCTGCCCCTGCTCCGATGCCTGGCATGTGAGCATATGCACATGTACGCACAAGATATGGAAGCTGACTTTAAAAGCCCATGGGGCCACCCCTGACCAATTGGGCAACAGGACTCAGTGGACAAACTAGGACCATCATCTTCTGTCTCTTAGGCAGAAAAACTTGATGTTCTTTTTGGTCCCCTGCTGCTTCTGGTGTTGCTCATGGTAGTGATGAACTGGAAAGCAGACACTTGTATTGCTTTTCCCTCGCTCCGTGTTTCACAATAACCTGCACGGGAACTTTCATTATGGGTTCTGCTTTCAGGAGGAACCCAGGTTAAGACAGTGGAAGGTTTATTTTGAGAGATGAAGCTCACGTGGTGCATTTAACTGCCATCAGCAACAGCACACCATTTCCAGTTTGCATCCAGTTAAGAGGAATCTCACTACTTGAAATAGATCAGTCTTTAGCAATCTGCAAAATGGTTTTTAGAGCAAATTAAATATTGCCTTTACAAAGTTTGAAGTTCTAGACAACTGAAATGACAGTTACAGAAAATCATACCAGCAGACTTCTCATCACTGTCTAATAGACACATCTTATTTAATAATATTTGGTCTGTCAACAATAAATAGCAGTATTATGGCTTTAAGTGTTCCTTCATTGCGAACACAACATACTCCCGAACAGAAGACCTTTCCAGGCTCTTTTCAGAGGCAGGAGCAGGTGAGAGCTGCTGAGCAGGCTTAGGTGGATCTGTTAAGGATGAACTGTGAATGATAAAAAGGATGCCCGGACTGTACCAACAGCAAAGAATGACAGAGGCCAGGGGAGACGTTGGCTTCACTGGCACTGGGTTCAGTTATGAATTAATGAGGCAGTGGGCAGTTTGGTTATTTCCTACACCCAGGCTACCTACCGTGTGCTATGTGACAGCTATGACTTCGGTGGGACGGACCCCCACATTAAGCTCCAGACATAGTATCTGACTGGCCTAAGTCAATCACTGTAATCTTACCCCTCTCTCCCCCTTACCAAGGTGCACGGTTCAAAAATTGACTGGCTTATGCCAGTTAATACCTGGCACTTCTCCCCTGACAACAGTGATTGGTAAAGAATTGGTCCAAACATAAGTCTAGAGATTCTGCTTGCAAGTTGAAGTTCTTTCAGTATGGACATCTGGGATGCAAAGGGAAGGCCTGGTCTCTCAGCAGCTTTTTCCTACCATAAGGGTGAAACTCTCCACAACAGCCCTGGCATCCCATGGTGCGCTGATCTGATAAGCCGTGCGCAGGCATTCATGTGGCAACCATC
Organism: Rhizomys pruinosus; assembly: GCA_009823505.1. NCBI lineage: Eukaryota > Metazoa > Chordata > Mammalia > Rodentia > Spalacidae > Rhizomys > Rhizomys pruinosus. The sequence goes on from VZQC01005393.1 coordinate 479,887, forward strand.
AGCCTGAAGTGGAATTCTACACAGGAAAGGGGTGAAGACAGCTGAGGGAGCCTTGGTTTGACCAAAGCCTGAAGCCCTGTGGAGATTCCTAGTCACCGACCCAATAAATCCATGGTATTTAAGATATTTAAGGCTCTTTTCTTTTCTTTTTTAAAAAATTTATTTATTATTTTTTATGTGTATGAATGTACTGTCTGCACGTAGGTCTATGCACCCATGTCATGCAATGCCTCTGAGGTCAGAAGAGGGTGTCAGATTCCCCTAGAACTGGAGTTAAAGATGGTTCTTAGCCATCGTGTGGGTGCTGGGAATCGAACCCGGGTCCTCTGTAAGAGCAGTTGGTGCCCTTAACCGCTGAGCCGTTTCTCCAGCCCCCAAGGCTGTTTTCAAAGGACTTCCTGCCATTTGCAATTGATATCACCCTAACATACCTGGTATCCTGCCTGTAATGTTTTCTAAACCTTGGTAGACAGCAGGTGATGAATATACAGTAGATTCTCCTGGTTTTGAGTAGATATTTTCCTAGGCCCTCATGGGATGCTGAAACCACAGCTAGTATCTAACCCCTGTGTAGACTAGGTTTTTTTCTTACTTTCCATCTATGATGTCATACTAGATACTGCAAAAGAGATTAGTAACAACAAATTGTGCAATAGGACAGTGATTAACAACACATGACAGAACTGCCACCATCATTACTGTCACACTTTGAGGCACTGGCTAAGTAAAAGGGGGTGACTTAAATAAGAGCAAAGTAGATCTGCTAAGCAGGATGGCTATGGAGTGCATAGCATGGATATGACTGGGGAGGGATGATTCCCAACCACAGGAGACAGAGCAAGGTGGCACACTACTAGAATGGTGCGCTGTTGCAGAGAGATTCCCTCTCAGGGGCGGGGGGCAGGGGACAGCAACACACCCACATACACAGACAGCATCCCACTATCTGCCTCTGCCATTTTTCAGTTCCCCAGCTACTAAGGCAAAGCAAGGAGAGAACTCACCCATCTTATACTAGAGAATTCATTGGGCTTGCCTACAAGGTGGTGGCGGAAAGCATATGTTTAATGGAGCCTAGGGGCACAGCTGGTCCTCTCCCTTTCAACATGGCCACTGGGAGTCCTGGCATAAATTCTGTGCCCATGCTGGTAAAATGGTGGGAGTGCCCAGCTTCCGTGGTGGGCTTTTCATCTGCCTCAGCAGCATCCAGAGTTTCCGAGTTCCAAAGTCCTGCGCAACTGCACCTTCGGCAGCATGGAGGGAGCCTGTGCTGCAGGCTCGGCTTTGCCCTCAGCTCCTCCCGCTGAGTACCAGCTTGCCTGGTGATAACTCCATTTTAAAGAAGACAGAACTTATCCCACATATGCATGTAAAGCTTGTGAATTGTTTATTTCTGGAATTTCCATTTAATATTTCTGGGCTGACGGGCTGAGGTTCTAGGTAACTAAATCTAAGGAAAGTAACACCATGGATAAGGAGGACTACTGTAATTTTTTTGAAAGATTCACCCATTCAGATTTTTTTCCTTAGATGGTATCCCAAGATTCTGAATTATTCTCCTTAGTTCTGTAATTCTGAAACCACTTGCTTGCTGTATCTATTAGTCTCTTTTTATGATGCCTTTCTTCATTTTTTTTTTTTTTTTTTTTTTTGCTGGATTTTTTTTTTCCCAGGCTGGCCTCAGTTTGGTATGTAACCAAAGATGATTTTGAACTTCTGATCTTCCTGCCTCTACCTCCCAAGTGCTGGCACTGATGGGCATGAGCTACCATGCCTGCGGTTTATGTGCTGCTGGAGGAAACCAGGGCGTTGTGCGTGTTAGGCAAGCACTCTACTAACTGAGCTATACTCTCAGCCTCACAGTTTCTTTAACTGTGATGTGTGTGTATGTGTGTGTGTGTGTGTGTGTGTGTGTGTGTTTGTGTGTTGTATGTACACATGTGCATGCACAGGGGTCAGAGGAGAGCAGAGGCTGTTGTGCTCTATGACCCTCCACCTTATTCTCTTGAGACAGGTTCTCTTCATGAACCTAGAGCTAGGCTGAGGAACAGCAGATCTCACCAAACCTCCTGTCTCTGCATCTCTGGCCCCCACAAAGCTGGGGTTACAGGTTCCCACATGTCTATGCCTGGCTTCTTATATGCTTTCTAGGGATTTGAACTCCGGTCCTCATGTTTCTGCGGCAAGTACTCTTATGCCCTGAACCATCTCTCCAGCTCTCAAGTGGGATTTTTAATATGCTATAGAGACCAAGCTTTGCCTCCTACCAAATGACAGAATAGATACTCCAGTCCGACAAAAAGGAAAAATGGGTGGAAAATACAATCACAGTTGGTAAAAAGATTAATCACAAATGGCTCACTTTTTCCTATTTACTAACTTTTAAGAACAAGGAATTGTCTTTAAAGCCAGACATATGTTAAAAGGAGAATATAATGTAATTTCAGTGTGCCTTGTTATTGATCGCTTGCACTGCTTGTGGGCATGGGATAAATGCAGTCAACACGTGGTCCAAAGCCCCATTTCTGGCAGTCTGCTATTTCTTCTCTAGCAAGTGTTTTAGCAGAGTCGCTAACAAACACTGATGTCATCCTGTTCTTAGGGTTTGATTCTGTGGGAGAGAGAGAAACTGTGATGTAAGGAAGCAGCACAGACCAGACGGCTCTAAGAAGAGGGAGGAAAAGTCAACAGAAGTGTCCTTGAACTAGTCATAAAAAATCAGTTTCCTGTACATCGGGTCAGTGGCTCTCTGCCCATCACCTATGCGGTGTCTGTGTGACTGCTGTGGGCCTCCTCTCAGTATGGCAGGGACAGAGTGGTCCAATGCAAGCTGCCCAGCTATGAACTCCTGCCTTAGTTGGGCTGCCTGGGGGCTTCGTAACCTTGGACAAAGCTTTATGACCTTGGGCAAATCTCTTAGCCACTACAAATTCCTAGCTCCTCACTTGTCAAGCTGGATGATGGATAGGGCTTGATCTAGCTCTAAAATGCGATGACTGTGGGCCAGATCGTAGTCATACAACTAATGCCTTTGTATACAAACAAATTTAAAAAGCAGCCCAACTCCCATTACATTAGCCATTTTAAAGCCGTAGTTGGGGTCTTTTACCCCATGGACAGTTATAAGGAACCACACGCGTATAAAAATGCAAATGAAAGGAAGACCCAGCATTCAACAGTGTGAAGTATGAATGGGGATAAAGCCATTTCTATTTCAAATAATCACTTCAGCAGAGATATCCGGTACCATCTTGAACTTGATTATGAGATCAAAGGAATGGGACAGAGATGGCAATCATTTAATCTCTTAAGAACAGCTATTCTGAAGAGCTTTTCACTCTGTGTTCAATAGATTTCTAGCAGGGTATGATCTGGCTAGAAAGAAAGCATAATGATGAGGAAAATTATGTTTTCAATAACATACACTCTTACAGTACAAGTCCATCCACAAAGGAGGCAATAAAATGAACCCTGACCACTTTAACAGATGGCGTAATGGCTCAGTGCGCAGATGCGGCCTCCCTGAAAGCAACAAGTTCATATCCTTGACTGGAGGTTTCAGAATGAGCTGAACTTTCAAGTGTAATGCAGGAAAGATTACACGGTATCAGACAAGAATGTGGAGTATTAGTGGGTTCAGAGGCTTGCAGAGATGGGCTCAAAGAATAGGGCTTAATGAGCTTTATTTTGCTAATGTAACAAACAGAGTTGAAGTTGAAATGTGAACTATAAACACTGAGCCATTTGTAAATGCCCTGCTAATAACATTGTTAGCCACTGTTTCCTGGGAAGCTTGCTTTGCAAAAAGCACACTGCCTTGGAGTCAGAAAGCACCACTTGTCAAACAATGCTTCTTTTCTCTGGTGTGTGTAATGTTTTTGAGTAGAGTGTTTTTAATAAGATATGACAGAAGAATTAGAGACGTCCTTTGGTTTATTTTCTTTTGCTTTCGAAAAGAAATTTGAATAATTAAATTTAAAATTCACCTGGAAAAAAAAATATACCGTAAGATTCAAGACTTGCAAAAAAAAAAAATAATGTTATCAGAACAAAAACGGGAGTCCTTAGTAATTAAAACAGCCCAGTCATTATTGTTTAGCAATCTAAGAACAAAGAGGATATCAGAAATATGATATAGAGATTCAGCCAAGTTCCAAGGAGATGTTTCCAGTCAGTGGACTGAAGTGGGCTGTAGGAGCAGAAGCTGCAGGAGCTGGTTGCTTAGTTTGGGTTGGGGTCACGTAGAACCTGCTTTATGCCGACAGAGCCTTCCTCTCTACAGTACTGCAACTAGACCACCTTTCTAGCCTGCCCTACAGTTAGAGCCACTGGGAACTCTGGCAATGGGATGGTAACAATGGTACAGGACCAAAGCATGTCCTTGGCTTAATGTTTCGAAGGAGGGACAGTACAGTGGGATTACAGGAAAAGGACTGGCATGGCTAAATTCTGAAGATTCTCCTCAGAAATCTAGGGGATTTGCTCCATATAGCTTCCTTATAGAAAAATTATTCCAACACTCTGTGAAGTCAGAGGTTTTTCCAATAAAGGAGAATATATGAATCTATAAAAAATAAGATTTTTTTAACAGTTTGTACTTTAGTTTTAAATAATCCATTTTGGAAAACAGATTTCACAGCTCAGCCCATTTCTCATAGATGTACATCACTGAGCCAATGGGAGATTTGGCTTTAGTTCAGCATAATTTTAATAAATTATTTATATTTCATTTAAAACATGCTCCTAGCATTTAAAATTCTGGGTCTGTGGACAATAATAAACAATGTAAAATGGACTCATATTTCATAATGAAACAATTTCCTCAAATTATCAGAAGTACTCTATTAATAAAGGTTCCCTACTACCAAAAAGTCACACCAAATGGGATGACCACAGGCTTTTAATGAGAGGATTTCAGTCTAATAAGTTCAGAGGGTATTACAAGTGTTTAGAAAATTATGGAATACGTAGGGAATGCGGCCTTTCACATCTCAGGAAAAAATCAAGTCCCAGTGCAGAGCGGACATTCCAAGGTCAACCTAGACATGTCTCTCTCTCTCTCTCTCTCTCTCTCTCTCTCTCTCTCTCTCTCTCTNCACCAAGCTGGGCTGTGGGGACTTCTCGGTCCCACAGGCCGATCTGGCCTGGCTGTTTGCCCAACACAGACCCTTGTGCCTTGTGGGAGCCAGGCTGCCTACCGCTGTTATGTGCCCGCATTGAATTCCATCTCTGGGATGACTACACCCCAAGACAGTTCCTCAGGATGGTGGCCTCCTGAAAGCCTCTCGTCCAGCCAAACCCAGCTGGCTAACTTCAATACATCATCTTCCCAGGTTTGGTAGTCCAACAGGAGGAGGCCCCTACCTCCATACCATCCCCGTTCAGCACTCGACACTTCAAAACCAGCCTCGAATGGGCTTAATTTACAATTTTGTTGGAAATCTAACGGGACGGAAAATTGGTCAAGTGTTATATGGAAGATTTCGTTTGATTGTCTTACAGTCCATTCTTTATTAGAGAATGCTGTCTCATCTCTCAGCCATCTTAGACGCTTAGCATTCATGCCTCCTTAACATCACTATACTGGTTTTACTTGTCATGTTTTGGTGTGACGACGTGAGACAGGCGCAGGGTCCCATTTAAGGACAGTGCAAGACCCACAGGGGCGGGCCTCTACCTACACGTTTACACCTTTCCCTGGCTGGAGGCTGTTGTAGCCATTTCTCATTTTTCAGGTCCTCCCTGGCTTCGATACGCTGATTGTGCCTGAGTCCATAAATGACCCCGCTGCTTAGTCTAGTAGAATGGTGATCAGGAGCCCTATAGTCTAAGAAAAAGGCCTTGGTTTTGGCTTTCTTTTGTTTTGAGGTTTCAGACATTTTCTTATCTTTTTTTTTTTTCCTGTTGATCGATAGGTATTCACTTATGTAGCCCAGGCTGGCCTAGAATTCAAAACAATTCTCCCAGTGCCACAAATCGCAGGGATTACAGGCAATTCAGTGTCATTCCAGTTCATGAAAAGTCACTTTTAATGAATATATTTTTGATATATTTATTAATTAAGCAAGAAATTGGAAACAATAAAGGCTCCAGCATTAAGTAACTTATAAATTTATAAAACTTTTTTAGAAAAGGTGTGTGAGATGATGTGTCAGTGGTTTAAAGGGACTGCCATGCTCTTGCAGAGGACCCGGTTCATTCCCAGACCCATACTGTGGCTAAAGAACTGTCTTAAGCTGGGCTGGTGGGACACACTTTTTCTTGATCTCTGCAATTGTGGCGGGAGAGGCAATGGTGGGATCTCTGTGAGTTTCAAATGGCTTAGCCTTGTTCGAAGAAGTGAGTTCCAGGCCATCTGGGGCTATAGGGAGACCTGTTCATCTCAAAAGATAACTATAAATAACTTTTAGAAAATTAGAATTAGCTTTGTGGTTAGTCACTTTTCTGTTAGCCTTTGTTGCTATAAAACATACCAGACCAGGGAAACTTATAAAAGGAAGAATTTATTTGAGCTTATGTTACGGTCCAAGGAACATTAAGAGTTCTTTGGGCAGGGAAGCATGATGGTCGGGTTGGAGGCAGAAAGTCTGAAGGTTGCACATCGTTCCAATGAGCAGGAAAGTCACAGAGACGGAGAGAGACCTGGAGATGCAAGCTTGTGTTGAACTCCACTAAGACCACTGCCCAGTGACGGGCTTTCCTCCAGACATTGGTCACACCTTCTAAGACCCCCCTAAAAAACAGCTACCACACTGGGGACAAAATGTTCGGAACATTGAAGCCTATGGGGTCATTTCCATACCCAAAACCACCACCAAAGTCTTAAAATGAAAAATATAAAGGCTATGACAGTAAGGGGAGTGTTTTTTATATACACTTAAAAATAACAGTGACCCAAAAATGGACTCCTGTGCTCAAAGGTAAACTCTACATTCCACAGCCAAAGCCTCAGGGATGGTATGGCAGTTACCTAATCCATTGGACAAGCCCCTGTGGAGACAGTGCCTCTGGCCATGTCTTCCAGTGGATTCTCTAGATAGGTTATACTGAGGGAAGACCGGACTCTGATGTAGGCAGAAGCCTGCCACGAGCTTGGCATCACCTGTCTATAATGAAAAGAAGCAATGAGCCGAGCAGCAGCCGTCCTCTCTCCTTGCTCCTTTTTTCTTCTGATCTGGACGCGAGATGTGTAGGCAGCTTGTCCTCACACCCGCACCACACCTCTCCCAGCCATGATGGGGCTGCCCTTCAAACTGTCCAGCCCAGCATTCCTTCTGTCGTTCCTTTTGTTGGGTCTTTTTTTTACTGCAACGCATAGTACAGGTGGTAAGTTACACTTCTTCTGACTACAGACTCTTATGTTCACATGCTCATATATTCAGCACACATTTACTGAACACTGCTGTGTGCCAGACACTGGGCACAGCACAGTGAACAAGACATCTGTTGCTTCTACCCATCTCCAGTTCAATGGGGAGATGAGGAAGGATACTAATGACCAGAGAAGTGGTCCAGCCTTTGTGGACTGTTGCTGTATCAAAGTAGCATGGGTTCCTTCACCTTCCTGTGTGTGCTGGGATAAGGGAAGGGAAGTAAATACCAGTAGATCAGGCCTCTCATTATCATGGTGCTAAGAATTTGGTTTGTGGGGGCAGTTGTTAGGGGAAACACCCATTTCCTTTACTCTTAGGTTTTTCTCTCTAGTCTTTTCTTCCTGTTCACCAGGAAGTGGACTGTATTCTCTGGAAAGAAATTATCTGGGGACAGGATTAACTTTGGAGCAGGTGACCATTGAGATGCCATGGATGTGGGTGAGGGTAGAATACTTTGCCTGTCCAATTTAGACTCTTCCCCAAACATTTGCATGTTTTTTCCACCCCCACTTCTAGGAAACTGAACCAGCAGAATTTTCTCCCACACAAATTCTCTTGGTCTTGTTTTCTGATACTTCTGCACTGATGGCTGTGCCTCTGAGCTGGAGCATAATGTAAATACTTAATTTGTTTAATAAATATCCTGAAATGGCCTCTTTGAGTTGTTACTAGAAGGGCCACGAACCTTTTAAGTCACTTAGCCAGCACAGATCAACACTTAATGTCTTTAATGATGAGCGGAGAATCTTTTTTTAGTGGCTGAAATGATCCGTAATCAATGGTGGTGGCCCTGCCTGGAGGCAGGAGAAACTAGATAATGGGCAGAAAATGTCATGCTGGATGGGGCTAGTAATTTGAATCCCTGCAATGGGTATTAGTGTGGCAATTTATGGGAGAGTGGTTCCTTCCCAAGGCTAGGAAGAGCCCCTGCCCCAACATCTCTAATGTCCCTTAGTGACTTACACATTATTGAATCCCCTGGTGAGCCAGTATCTGTTCTCAGTTTAAAGCTTCTGAGACTCATCTCCTCCTAACCCTCTAAGGCAAGCGCCCGCCAATCTCAGCAAGATTAGTGCTGGGCTGCGAGGAAGAGAAGCCTGCGTACATGGTGCACAAGGGGGTGGTGGGTGTCCTCTGTGATACTTCCCTAGGCTACATTCCTTTTCCTCCCCCACACTCCATGCCAGCTTTGAGAATTGTTGCAGGGATAGAAACAAGCCGGGCGTGGTGCGCGCACGCCTTTAATCCTAGCACTGGGAGGCAGAGGGCAGGTGGATCTTTGGAGTTCATCAAGGCCAGCCTGGTCCTCAGAGTGAGTTTCCAGGACAGCTGGGACAACAGGGAGACCCTGTCTCGAAAAAGACCAAAGAAAAAAAAAAAAAAGAAAGAAAACAAGTCCATTCCTGTAACCTCAGTGCTCAGAGGGCTGAGGGCTGAAGGAGGAGGTCCTTGAGTTCAAGGCCGTCCCTGTGACAAAGTGAAAAGAGGGCTAGTATAAAGCTGGGTGGGTTGGAACTGATGCAGAACCCTAGGTTCAACGAGAGAGAGAGAGAGAGAGCGAGAGAGAGGAGAGAGAGAGAGAGAGAGAAGAGAACTAGTGTGTAATCATGACTTGAAGGTAGTCAGTTCCATTGTTCATTATGTGACTTGAAATAAGCCTAGTCAGATTTACTTCCCGGAAGTAGGGAGATTCCCCAATACAGTGGCATGGCTGGAGGCTGTTCTTGAATCTGATAGACAATTGAAGATTTGTAAATTTTCCTCACATTTGAGTAGTATTCACAGAACTCCATTATTTCTTTCATAAGAAGTAAGTACCCTTACTTTGTTAAATTCCAGGTCTAAGGTATTTATTTATTTTTAATCTTTTCGAGACAGGGTCTCCCTGTAGCCCCAGCTGTCCTGGAACTTGCTCTGTAAACCAGGCTGGCCTTGAACTCACAAAGATCCACCTGCCTCTGCCTCCCAAGTGCTAGGATTAAAGGCGTGCGCCACCACGCCCGGCTTGTTTTCTATCCCTGCAACAATTCTCAAAGCTGGCATGGAGGTGGGGGAGGAAAAGGAATGTAGCCTAGGGAAGTATCACAGAGGACACCCACCACCCCCTTGTGCACCATGTACGCAGGCTTCTCTTCCTCGCAGCCCAGCACTAATCTTGCTGAGATTGGCGGGCGCTTGCCTTAGAGGGTTAGGAGGAGATGAGTCTCAGAAGCTTTAAACTGAGAACAGATACTGGCTCACCAGGGGATTCAATAATGTGTAAGTCACTAAGGGACATTAGAGATGTTGGGGCAGGGGCTCTTCCTAGCCTTGGGAAGGAACCACTCTCCCATAAATTGCCACACTAATACCCATTGCAGGGATTCAAATTACTAGCCCCATCCAGCATGACATTTTCTGCCCATTATCTAGTTTCTCCTGCCTCCAGGCAGGGCCACACCATTGATTACGGAGCATTTCAGCCACTAAAAAAGATCACGCTCATCATTAAAGACATTAAGTGTTGATCTGTGCTGGCTAAGTGACTTAAAAGGTTCGTGGCCCTTCTAGTAACAACTCAAAGAGGCCATTTCAGGATATTTATTAAACAAATTAAGTATTTACATTATGCTCCAGCTCAGAGGCACAGCCATCAGTGCAGAAGTATCAGAAAACAAGACCAAGAGAATTTGTGTGGGAGAAAATTCTGCTGGTTCAGTTTCCTAGAAGTGGGGGTGGAAAAAACATGCAAATGTTTGGGGAAGAGTCTAAATTGGACAGGCAAAGTATTCTACCCTCACCCACATCCATGGCATCTCAATGGTCACCTGCTCCAAAGTTAATCCTGTCCCCAGATAATTTCTTTCCAGAGAATACAGTCCACTTCCTGGTGAACAGGAAGAAAAGACTAGAGAGAAAAACCTAAGAGTAAAGGAAATGGGTGTTTCCCCTAACAACTGCCCCCACAAACCAAATTCTTAGCACCATGATAATGAGAGGCCTGATCTACTGGTATTTACTTCCCTTCCCTTATCCCAGCACACACAGGAAGGTGAAGGAACCCATGCTACTTTGATACAGCAACAGTCCACAAAGGCTGGACCACTTCTCTGGTCATTAGTATCCTTCCTCATCTCCCCATTGAACTGGAGATGGGTAGAAGCAACAGATGTCTTGTTCACTGTGCTGTGCCCAGTGTCTGGCACACAGCAGTGTTCAGTAAATGTGTGCTGAATATATGAGCATGTGAACATAAGAGTCTGTAGTCAGAAGAAGTGTAACTTACCACCTGTACTACTGCGTTGCAGTAACAAAAGACCCAACAAAAGGAACCGACAGAAGGAATGCTGGCTGGAAGTTTGAAGGGAAGCCCATCATGGCGGGAGAGGTGTGGTGCAGGAGTGTGAGGCAGCTGCTCACATCGCGTCCAGTCAGGAAGCAAGGAGAGAGGAAGGCTGCTGCTCGGCTCATTGCTTCTTTTCATTTAGACAGGTGATGCCAGCTCGTGGAGGGCTTCTGCCTACATCAGAGTCGGTCTTCCCCTCAGTTAACCTATCTAGAGAATCCCTGGAAGACATGGCCAGAGGCCTGTCTCCTAGGGCTTGTCAAATGATCTAGGTTAACTGCCATACCATCCCATGAGCTTTGGCTGTGGATCACTGTAGCAGTTTCCCTTTGAGCAACAGAGCATTTGGGTCCTGTTATTTTTAGTGTAATAAAAACACTTCACCCTACTGTCATAGCCTTTATATTTTTCATTTTAAAGGCTGTGGTGGTTTGGATGAGAATGACCCCATAGGCTTCAAGTATTCAGACATTTTGTCCCCAGTTGGTAGCTGTTTTTTAGGGGGGTCTTAGAAGGTGTGACCATGCTAGAGGAAGCACGTCACTGGGAGTGGTCTTAGTGAGTTCAACAAGCCTTGCAGTCTCCAGTGTCTCTCTCTCTCTTGACTTCCTGTGCTCATTGGAAGATGTGAACCTCAGCTTTCTGCTCCAGCACCGACCATCATGCTTCCCTGCCACAATGAACTCTTAATTCCCTGGGACCGTCAATCATAAGCTCAAATAAATTCTTCCTTTTATAAGTTCCCTTGGTCATGGTGGTTTTATCGCAGCAACAGAAAAGTGACTAACACAAAGGCTATATATAATTTTCTAAAAGTTTTTTTTGTCTTTTTGAGACAGGGTCTCCCTATAGCCCCAGCTGGCCTGGAACTCACTCTGTAGACCAGGCTAGCCTTGAACTCACAGAGATCCACCTGCCTCTCCCTCCCAAGTGCTAGGATCAAAGGTGTGTGCCACCATGCCCAGCTTAAAGACAGTTCTTAGCCACCATATGGGTGCTGGGAATTGAACCTGGGTCCTCTGCAAGAGCAGTTGGCACTCTTAACCACTGAGCCATCTCTCCAGCACCTTTTCTAAAAGTTTTATAATTTATAAGTTACTTATTGCTGGAGCCTTTATTGTTCCAATCTTGCTTAATTATATAAATATATCAACAAATATATTCATTAAAAGTGACTTTTCATGAACTGGAATGACACTGAATTGCCTGTAATCCCTGCGATTTGTGGCACTGGGAGAATTGTTTTGCAATTCTAGGCCAGCCTGGGCTACATAAGTGAATTCTAGATCAACCAGGGGCATACAGCAAGACACTGTCTGAAACCTCAAAACAAAAGAAAGCAAAACAAGGCCTTTTTCTTAGACATGGGCTCCTGAGCACCCATTCTACTAGACTAAGCAGCGGTCATTATGGATCAGGCACATCAGCTTCTGAAGAGGGAGGACTGAAGAGAAATGGCACACAGTCCAGCCAGGGAAAGGTTAAACTGTAGGTAGAGGCCCGCCACCTGTGGGTGCACTGTCTTAAATGGCCTGCCTGTCTCACTTCTCACCCAAATACATGACACAGGGTAAACAACAGTGAGTGATGTATACAGGAGGCATGATGCAGAGTCTAAGACTGGCTGAGAGAGATGACAGCATTCTGTCTATATAAAGAATGGACTGTAAACAATAAATCGAATCTCCATTACACCTGACAATTTCCGGTCCGTTAGTTTCCACAAATGTGTAAATTAAGCCCATCAGGCTTGTGTTTGAGTGTCGAGTGCTAGCGGGGATTGGTTGGAGTAGGGTCCTCCTCCTGTTGGACTACCAACCTGGGAAGAGAGTATTGAGTTGCCAGCTGGGTTTTGGCTGGACGGAGGCTTTCAGGAGGCCACCATCCTGAGGAATCTGTCTTGGGGTGTGGTCAGTCCCCAGCAGATGGAATTAATGCGGCCATAACAGGGTGGCAGCTGGCTCCCCAAGGCCAAGGGTCTGTGTTGGGCAAACAGCCAGGCCAGATCGGCCTGTGGGACAGAAGTCCCCACAGCCAGCTGGTGTGCTGTGCTTTTGTGTCAGTTCTAAGAAGCTGCCTGGCAGCTCCTCACCCTTTTTCCTTTAATCCAGCAGGCAAGGTTTGAGTCTCCTAGTTCGGGAAAGGGATAACTACATTAAATCATTCTACACACAAGTAATAGGACCAGTACATTAGGTGCCCTGAAGGAGCAATAGAAGACACTGGGAGAGGGCAAGATAATGGGATCTGAACTGGGCAAAAGGTCAGACTCCATTTCCTGAAGAACGAGCAGGGAGCTAATTCAGAAGATGGAGGTGACAGATGGGTTTCCTAGGCAAGGGAACAGCATGTGCAAGGACCTCCAGGCAAGAGAAAGCAAGGTAGGTTCACAGGATAAAAGAAGGTAAATGCAGCCAGAAGATGGAGTCAGGGCGGACAGGGAAGAGAATGAGAGGGACAGGAGCCATGAGTGCCTCAAGCAGGGGCCTATACGCTTAGATATAAAATGTGAAAGAGTCTCTGCTAATCTCCATAACCTGTGAATATCTCTCCTAGGAAAGGAGAATTAGAGCTACAGATGGAATGAATGACCTTAAAAAGATGAACCTGTGTTATCTGGGTGGGCCCAATGAAGTATTTAAGGGTGTTTAATGGTACAAGAGGGAAACAGAAGAGTTGGTTATAATCAGAGAAGCTGCTGAGCTGCTGAGTAGGAAGGCCGAGGAAGGTTCCATGAAGCAAGGAACGCAGGCCATCTCCAGAAACTAAGAAAGGCAAAGCAATGGACTCTTCCCCAGATGTTCAAAACAGAATACTGCCCACCTGACACACTGAGTTTTAGCCCAGTGAGGCCCATCTTAGATTTCTGATCCCCAGAACTAGTAGATGATTATAAAGCAGGCTGTGCCTTGCTCTGAAGGACTCCACCTGGGTGCAGTTGTCAGGATAGAATGGCTCAGCATCTAGTTTGTACAAGTTAGCAACCACCAGACCCTGGGAGGGAGACCACAAACAAACTTAGCAGCATTGTCAAGACACACGGTAGGACAAGGCAGAGTGAAAAATGGCTTCATACCATATGGTGGACACATGGAACTTGGAGACTGTAACAGTCTAGACCAGAGACAGAGTGTGCATTTCTATAGCATGGTACACTGATGCAGGCCACGCTAGTGCACTGGTCTGGCTCCTCCCCAGGAGACAAGCTGCCCACAGACAGTGGGCTCCTCCCTGTCATCCATGCTGCCCACCGAGACACTGTCTTCTACACCACTATCGTTGGTGTGTGGAACGGGTACCTGACAATCTGCAATGACTGTGTGTTGCTTCCCAAAGATTCTCCCCTTTTCTACCTTTCTGTAATCGAGTGAAGTGCAATGTGTGATTAGGGGTTAGAGATTTTAGTTACTGAACATGGAATGGAACAAAGAGCTCGTGGCTGCTGCGGACATGATTCCAAGTCAAATAAGGGAGTGGAGCCAAGGAAACTGGTACAGCAACGGAAGCTTGGTGGTCTGCTACTGACATCGCTCACTCAAGGCATGAGATAAACTTGACTTGTTCTGAGCCTCCAAGGCTGTGGCAGCCTGGTGTAGCCACACAGCCAGCTACTACAAGGGGAGAGAGCAAGAGCTAAGATGGAGATATTTTATGTTTCACAAGTCTTTGACACAAAGAAATACTCATCTCTAGGCACTCTCCTAACTGTACCTTTTATAACCTGTTTTATCATATATAAAAAGAAAATTTGTTTAAGGTGCATTCCAGCTTTAAATCTCAGAGTTTATAAGCTTGGAAAGGAGGAAGTATGCTTTTTCAGTTACATACTTGTTAGTACTTGGACAAAAATGGGGAAAAGTGGTATTAAAAATAGTGAACTGCTCAAAAGGAGGAAAAGATCCCAAATAATCTGGGACTACCTTAATAAGAAATATGTTGAACTTAGAGAAAGAAAACTACAGAATCCTACTGAGACACACAAAGGGAAATTTGAAAACGTGGAGGGATGTGCTGTATGAGTTCCTGGATGGGAGGACTGAATGTTGTAAAGATGCCAAATTCTTCCCAATTAATTTATAGGTTGAATGCAATTTTCATCAAAACCCCAAAGGGAGTTTTTGGAACTTCACAGACAATGATTCTTCCATTCATCTGGAAAATAAACAAGCAAGAAAACCAGAGAGGAAGTTGAAAACTAGAAGTATCAGACTTTAGAATATGTTCTAAGAACGGAGGTACGGATGTGTATGTCCCTGGAGTAGGAATACGGGGACCAGGAGACAGGACAGCATGTTTAGGTCCCCACATATGTAAAGAACTGAATACAAAACACAGGCATATCCTGTCTTGGACAAAAACAAAGAAGTAAAAAACAAAAACCAACTTGATACAGCATATAACATAGTCATTATACATACATGCATGTGTGGGCGTGCACTCAGGGACACACGCACATGTGTGCACACACACAGACACGCACACAAACGCACATGCAAAATCATGGAAACCTGGCTAGCTACTCAGAAACAAAATGTTAGATCATCGTCCCACATTATGCACCAAAATAAATCCCCAAATACATCAAAGTACAAAATAGTCTCAAAATTCAGAGGAACCAAGAAAATGGAAGTGACTATTAACCTAGTCTTAAGACAAGGAAAACTTTCTTGGTATAAATGTAATAAATTATGAATGAAAAGATCCCAGATTTGAACAAATGAAAAGTTAAAATAGGGGTGTCAAGATGGCTCTGTGGATAAAGGTGCTTGCCACCACACCTGAAGACCTGAGTTCGATTCCCAGGACCTACACAGTGTAAGGAGAAAAGCAATTCCAAGACAGCCTCTGACCTCCACACATGCACCCGCCTCTGACCTCCACACGTGCACCCGTATGCTCACACATCCATGTCTGCATAAAAACACAATGGATAGGGACTGGAGAGATGGCCTAGCAGTTAAGATTGCTGACTGCTCTTGCAGAGGACCCGGGTTTGATCCCCAGCACCCACATGGCGGCTGAGAACCGTCTTTGACTCCAGTTCCAGGGGAATCCGACACCCTCTTCTGACCTCCGCGGCATTGCACGACACGGGTGCACAGACATGCATGCAGACAGTCCATTCATACACATAAAGAATAAATAAAAAATTAAAAAAGCTTACTTCTAAAAAAAAAACCACAATGTGATCAAATTAGAAATCAAAATATCTGCACACCAAAAAGGCATTGCAAAACAAGATAAAAACAATAAGCTAGAAAAATGGCAGTCAAAATAGACAGGTGAACGTTCCACTAAGGGAGGGAAAATGGGGGAAAGATGCCAATACTTAGAGAAAAGGACTGGGGTTGGGCCAGGTAGGAGCCAGCGGGCATTTGGAAAAGGACTGGGGTTGGGCCAGGTAGGAGCCAGCGGGCATTTGGCAAAGGATTGGGGTTGGGCCAGGTAGGAGCCAGCAGGCATTTGGCAAAGGACTGGGGTTGGGCCAGGTAGGAGCCAGCGGGCATTTGGAAATATTTAATATTACTCATAATCATAAGAACAGACACAAAAATGAGATAACACTTTTCCCCATTAGGTTAGCAAGGATCAGAAAGATAAATAATGCCCAATCATTGGTAAAGGCTTCCCAAAAAGGGGCATGGCTGGGAGAGAGGTCTATTAATCAGGCCACTGGGTAAGAGGCCTTACATCCATAAATGATAGAATTCATGTTCTCAATATCTAGGAACTTCTGTGACAATAATCTGAAAATGTGGATACATGTTTATTGTAGGGCTATTTATAAAGCAAAGCTGACAAATGATTGACAGGCACAGTACACAAAACTCTCACTTATTTTAGCAACATAACACTTAGAGAGAAACAGAAAAGAAGTACCAAAATGTGAACAATGGTTATCTTTAGTCAGGAAGGCATATGTTTGGTTTCTTTTCTTCAGGCTTTTTTCTAGTTCCAAAACATCCCTTAAGGGATACTTGTTACTTCAGCACATACACAATACCTCTTCCTATTTTGTCAGCTCACCGTCTACTGTCGATGGTTAAGGGAATATTCATATCTGCCAAAACCCTCTTGTGAGTGGATAGCAAAGGAAAGGCAATCAGCACCTAGAGGCCCTACCTGTGATGAGTGTGTGGGGAGGGCATGCTGTCCCGGGACCAGGTCTGCGTGCATCTGCGGCATGTTCCCTCCAGTGACCCTGTGACCTGACTCTGACTCACTCATATTCTTTAGTAATAAATACAACCCCATATGGAAGTTTCACTGAAAAGAGCTTTCAGGGGGAGCAAAGAAAACTGAATAACAACACTTTAAATTTTTTTCAAATTAAATCACAGGCATAACACAACCCAGAACTTGTGGTGAGTGCTATAACCTTGGGAACACAAATCCAAGACAAGACTGTCTCCAGTGTTCCTCTGCTCCCCCTCCCAGCTCCACAAAGAGGAGGTGCATCAAGGGCTTAAGAACTGCTAGTCCCGGGGTCCAAAACACTGGAGAAAGGCCTCTGCTAACCTGCCCCCTGCTTCCAAGTTCTAGCTCTCTCTCCAGGACAGTGACACATGGTTATTTTTATTCAGGAGTCCTTAGAAAATAACCCAGCCCACTCTGGACTGTACAGGTGAAACCGGCTCAGAAGCACAAAGCAGCACTCCCGACTAGGACAGGAAGCCAGGTCTCCGGCTTCCCAGATAATAATTCTGGCCTTTCTGAGATGTTGAGAATCTTTGTCAAACATTGATGTTGGTCTCACTTTACATAAAAGGAAAGCCAAGTTGTGGAAGAGTGCCATTTAAAGGCTGCGTTCACGTCTGCTAGGTGTGCCAGAAATGAGGGAGGACTCCCTATTTCCAAGTTCTCAACCCTTCTGAGCTTACACGGGGATAAACTCTGGGGTTAGGATCATTTGTTGTGCAGTTACCCCAAATATTTTCACAGCTACTCCAAATTCTGGATGGAGTGAGTCATGAAGATCTGGGCCTTGAACTTGGCAGTTCTCACATCACATCACATTACACGTCCTTCCCAGAGCTCCCCAGAAAAGCACAAGGGAACGTTCTAATAACTCTGGGAGGGAAAAGAAAGCATAAAAACATTTCAAAATAGTGCTTCAAAATTAGGTAGCAAGTGTGCATTTGAAAACCTTCCATTAAAGGTCTTAATTATGTTTTTCCCTCACAGATGCTGGATTGTGCTTAAGAAAAGGGCCCTTAGCAAAACTCGAGTTTAATAGATGCGTTGATATCATAATTAGAGAAATTTCATTATGAAATCCATTTTAATTAATACTACATAGATAGTTATAAATCCGAGTTTTGAGTAATGGTGAGGAAATGAACTATCAAGGGAGAATGAATGTTCTGGGAACCTTCTCAAGATTACAGTTGTGACCGATTTGATGGTTTAATCAGAAAAACAAAAATCAAGACAGACAGAATAAAGGGGAAAGGAGAAGGGGCAGATTGGAGACTGAGCAGGGATGCAGGGAAGTGCAGAGTTGGTGAGCACTTCAGGCCGCCGAGTGCTAAAGGCCACTCAGAAGGAGAGCTTTCAAAGCTTAGAACAAATGATAAAACAGTTTGTGTGTCAAAATGGAAAATAACCATAAAAGAAATATGTTCTCATGAAACAGATCATTCACTTTTAGTCTGCTTTTTTGAGCACTTGTAATCATTGGTATGTTAAAAGAATCAACGGAAGTGTGGGGGCTGGGGAGATGGTTCAGTGGGCAATGTGCTTGCTATGTAAATATGAAGACCTAGGTGGATCCCCCTAGCACCTTTGTAAAATGTCATGTGTGGCCATGCACACCTATAATCCTAACAATGGGGGACAGAGACTGGCAGATCTTGGCCTGCTGGCCTGCTGGCCAGCCACAACGGCTGAACTGGTAAGGTTCACTGAGAGACCCTGCCTCAAAACCCAAGGTGAAGCAGCTGAGGAAGACATCCAGATGTCAGCTTCTGGCTTCCATACACTCGTGCATAGAACAGTATACTCATAGCTACAAATGCACACACAGAGACAAAACATACATACATACATACATACATATACATTCTGCAAAATAAAGCATAAATTCCAGACTTTTAACTTCCGAAATGCAAATTAAACAAGCCCCTTAGAATGCGACGTCACTCTTAATGGGGACAGATAGCAGTGGCATACTTCCTTAGTAAAAAAGATGCGGTATTTGCCTCACACATACCAGGCACGCACTGGGCCACTGCGTCATACCTCCAGCCATTTCTTTGCTTTTTACTTTGAGAATGAGTCTTGCTGAGTTGCCTAGACTGACCTTGAACTTGTTTTGAAGCCAGGCAGGCCATGAACTTTTTTTTTTTATTATGTCTTGTTCCTACTCTCATTCCAATTACCTCAATTTCTCTCTGGCAATTGAAGACCCCCCCCCCTGAGGTGAGGGGGTTCCAAAGTAGGAAAAAGTTCCTGTTGGTCCGCCCTTACAGTGAATGCACATAACTCTGTATTGACCACCAAGATTACAGACCTGAGGCCATAAACTTTTGACTCTTGCTTCAGCCTCTTAAGTATCTGAGATGGCAGCTACTCTTTATCTTGTATTTTATTTGAAAAAATATTAGATGGTCTTGCCATTGTGAAAAACAAGAAAAAGAAATAAGAAAAATTAATACAAAAGGATTATCACCAACCACATGCCAGCTGCATGACACAGTCACAAGTATATGCCCAGAAATGCTGATCTACATAGAATTTGACCAACAGAATTCAGAAATATATAACACACAAAATACTCTAAAATAACATGTGTTTCTTCTTTTAAATTATTTTTTACTTATTTATTTTTATTTTATGTGTATGAGCATTTTGCCTGCCACATATGTACATATACCATGTGCATGCAATGCCTCAGAGGCCAGAAGAGGGCATCGGATCCCCTGAAACTGGAGCTACGGATTGTTAGCCATCATGTGGGTGCTGAGAACTGAATGCGGGTCCTTTGTAAGAATGGCCAGAGTTTTTAACTCCTGAGCTATCTCTCCAGCCCCAACTGTATTTCTTTTAACAAGAATAAGTATAAAAATTTTAATCTTTAAGCTAGTTTCACTTATAATGATAACTACAAATATATTTAATACATATTTACTGAATATCTATTTGGTATTTCAGTCCAATGTAAATGAAACTATAAATATTTTAAAAGAAAGAATAAAAATATTGCAAACATGTAAATACTGCAAGTCAATTTATAGATTTAATCATTTAAAATAATATAACAGCATATTATATATTATTAGAAAACTCAAATTCATATAGAGATTGATGTGGAGAACATGAAAGAATTTGGCTTAGAGGACATCAGAATGAGTCACAAAGCAACTCACTTTAAAAGCATGGAGCTGGCCTCAGAACTCTAGACTGATGGGACAAAGGAGAGAATTTGGAAATAGGACACAGACAACATGCGAATTTAATACATGATAATCTCAGGGCAAAAGTGAAGAGAGGGCTGGAGAGATGGCTCAGCAGTTAAGAGCACCAGCTGCTCTTGCAGAGACCAGGCTTTCATTTGCAGCATCTATCTGGTGGCTAACAATGGTCTATAAGTCCAGTTCCAGGGGATCTGGTGCTCTCTTCTGACCTCCGAGGTCAGCCTCTTGAGTGCCAGGATCACAAGCACGTGCCACCACTCCTGGTGTGTATTTCCTAACAATGTTAGCAAACAGAATAGTATACTCTTACCTTGTACCTCAAAACAAAATAAGAATCAGAGTCAAGAAAAATTTAATATAAGATTTTCCAAATTGTGAAGAAAAATATTTATGCAAAGTGGGTATTTAGACTTGCTATTTAAAATATAGAAACTATTTCAAGTTTATTGTAGATAGGGTAAGAAAAAAACAAGCTAAAAGGTAAATTGACTACAAAAATATTTGTGCTACTGTACCTAAAGTCTGACATCTAAAATATGTGGAAAGATCTCAGAAATATGTAAGAATAAGTCAAGAACTTCAATGATAAATGGTCAAACCTTACAAAAGAATTATCTCTAAAATATCCCAATTTTAAGTAAATGTTCCACTTTCCAGGTGAGTGAAACTGAGTAAGCAGTAATGAAACACTCAGAATGAGACACAGAACAAGGACTGACCTGTAACGTGTGACAAAGACCAGACTGCACAAGGCTCAGGGGGACATCCTGGAATTCAGTGAGTATTTCAAGTTCTTTGGAAGGTAGTTATACCACAGGC
The DNA here is from genome assembly GCA_009823505.1 of Rhizomys pruinosus. NCBI lineage: Eukaryota > Metazoa > Chordata > Mammalia > Rodentia > Spalacidae > Rhizomys > Rhizomys pruinosus. Next base: position 500,820 of record VZQC01005393.1, read on the forward strand.
AACCAGAACTGTACTAACACACACACACACACACACACACACACACACACACACACACACACACACACACACAGAGCAGGGGAGGAAAAGAAGGGATGGAGGGAGAGAAAGGAATGATATATTTGGCTTACTAAATCTATTTCTGTTTCTTAAAAATGTATCTAATCCATTGTTGATGTCAGAGCTCCTGTATTAATATATTTTGTTTAAGTGCATAGCTTAAGGAGACTTTAGCATTATATTTGGTTCTGAATAGAGAATAATCCTTTTCACAGTTTCTATGTCCATTAGTCAATTAAAGAAGGCAGTTTTACTGATTTTACAAGAGAATACC
>VZQC01005393.1:501702-514160 GCA_009823505.1 Rhizomys pruinosus
CTGCCATTCTGCAATTAATGCCCATAACTTTTCTGCATCATTCTCTGCTTTTGTTTGTTTTGTTTCATTTGTTTTTTAACAATAAGTGATAATTTGTGAGTACAAGCATCCTTCATGTAAAACCAGTTTGCAGCAGTTGTGCCCAAACCCACACAGCTCATGTGGTCCCACCATCCAAGCAGGGGGGCTTGTATGTTTCAATCAAGTTGATCAAATGAGTGTCGCAGTCTATATTGGTAGTATTCAACATTAACCCCAATCGAAGCCCTTTACATCTACCATGCCCCCGTCTTCCGCAGACTTGTTCCCAGGCTGGTAAAAGGGCACAGTGGATGAGAAGTAAAACACTCTACTTTCTCTGGAGCTGATCTCTGGTCTCTAGTCAGTTCGCGTGCTGTTTTTTCTTTCATTGTCTGCAGTTTGTCCATGCATCACCTTATTTCGATCCTACTATGAAGCACATTATGCAATTAGATATTTTAAGTATTAAACAGTTGATAATATATAGCCTTTCGATCTACTAATGAAGCACACTTGTTCATATTTAGATAATATGTTGGTATTTTTAATACAGTACTAATTGGTTATGGTAGGTTTTTCTTTGTATTATTGGATCATTACAGATGTTTTGGATGGTAAATGTTAATTCATAGAAGATTGATTAAACATTTTACGTTTCTGTTAAGTATGGGACAAGGGATCTAATTCGTGAGTAGGCATTATTATAATCATCTTAACCTAATTAGAGATGTAAGCTTGTGGCATCAGCAGTGGGTTTTTCCTCCAAGGAGAGAGCTAATAGCCAATTAGCTTTGGGATAAACAAACATATGGCTGCCACTCTGCATTGAGGTGATTTCCAGGCAGATGAGGTGTAGCTGGTGCTGACGGAGGAGTCTTGCTTGACTCAAGGAGACCTGTATTTCTTTATTGGTTTAGTGGTCTTTGGTAAACACTCTTGGCATCTCCAGAGACCATCTGTATACTTGCAAGTGCGGTCTCCATACATCTTTCCCATGCTTACATCAGGTCTTCAACAGCAGGGCCTTATCGCCTCTCTTCCTGCAGATATCCTCAGTTTGGAGCAAGGAGCCTTTACCATTTGTGGGGGCTTGGATCCCTGGCCACAGCCTGGACAAACTTGGCAGCCCATGAAGAAAAAAAAAAAAAGTGTGGAGAACCCTTAGAAGACTCAAAATGATCCTGCCATTTGACCCAGTCAATACCACTCCCTGGGTATATACCCACAAGACTCATCTTACTGCAGAGATACATGCACAGCATTATTTATTGCCACTCGTTCACAAATAGCAAAAAAAACTGGAATCAACCCAAATGCCCCTCAACTGAGTGGATAGAGGAAAAATGTGGTACATGTACACAACGGAATTCTATGCAGCAGTAAAGAAAGACAACATCATGAACTTTGCAGGTAAAAGATGGATGGAGCAATGAAGACATATGCTGTAGTAAGTAACACAGTCCCAGAAAAAAACAAACTACAAATGGTATCTCTCATATGTGGACGCTAGTACCAATAACCCAGTTATAAATATTTCTTATGGAGAGGGATGCATATTAAAGGAACAACAACAGAAAGATCAGAAGGCTGACTGAAATGGTGACTCAGGAGGGGTGGGAGGGGTGGGAGAGGACACGGGTGTATATTCGATTGGTGCGATGTAGTTAATTGACGTGAGTTTCAACAAGTATCCATGTTTTTCCCAGACTCTGCGTACGGATACATTTGTTTTAGGACTTAGTAAAGTAAGATATGTGCATATTGGACAACATTGGTTTGAAGGCTGATAAAAAAGGTAATGCACTGAGTTAATTGAGTGATATAAATGCTCTTGGGTCCACATTATGCGCTTTAACTAAGATCTGCAAATACAATTATTTTGGGATTGGTAGAAACAAATGTTCTCTATAATGCATGATCTGGGATGGGTAGGGGTGGGGTGGGGGGAAGGGAAGGGGATATATGCCTGAACTGAATTGGAAAATGATGTATGAAATACACAAAGCATCAATAAAAAAAAATAAATTCAAAAAAAAAGATAGAGTAAATGATAAATAAATAAATAAAACTTTTAATAAAAAAATGTATTTAAGCCAGGCGTGGTGGCCCACACCTTTAATTCTAGCACTTGGGAGGCAGAGGCAGGCGGATCTTTGTGAGTTCAAGGCCAGCCTGGTCTACAGAGCAAATTCCAGGACAGCTGGGGCTACAGGGAAACCCTGTCTCAAAAAAGACCAAAAAAAGATGTATCTAAAGAAAACTCATTTTAAAACTTTTTCTCTTCAGAAGATATTGTTTAGCTGATGAAAAGATAAGGCGAAGACTAGAAGAAAATCTTTGCAAAGTATATTCTAATACCTAACTCTCAAAACTCTATATATAGTAAAGCAGACACACAGTAAGCAAACAGCAAACTATTTGGACACTGCAATGGAAAAGATATATGGACAGAAAATATGTAAATGAAGATAGTCAACAGTATTATTCAATGAGAAGATACTAACTAAAAACACAATGAAAGACTACTAGCTACATATAAGGATGACTCGGCTTAGGGCCTTGAGAGATGGCTCAGTAACTAGGGCTGCATATGGCTCTTGACCTGGGTATGGTTCCCAGGACCTATGTGGTAGCTCAGAACTAATTACAATTCCAGTTCCAGGGGATCTGATGCCCCTCTCTGGCCTCTGTGAGCATTTCATGCATGTGGTACAGCTACATACATGCAGGCAAAACATTTTTTAGAATAAAAATGTTTTAGAATAAACAGAATAAAATAGAATAAAAAGAAATAAAATTTAAAAAAAGAAATGACTAAATTTACAAAGATCAGTGTTTAGTGAGCATAAACAAAAATTAGAATTATCTTAGCCTGGCATGGTAGCTGATACCTATCATCCTAGCACTTGGGAGGCTGAGGCAGGAGGATTACCATGAATTTAAGGCTTGCCTGGGCTACACAGTGAGTTCTGAGCCAGCCTAGGCTACAAAGTGTAAGACTCTCAGAAACAAAACGAAACAAAACAAAACAAAACTAACCAACCAAATAAAACCAAACCAACCAACAGGCAACCAGCCAACAACAACAAATTAACCTAAAACAACAAAATTCTCATTCACTGATGATAAAAACATAAACAGATATAGCTATCTTGGAAAAGTCTGACAGTTTCTGGAAGAAGAATCAAACATATACCTACTCCATAAATACTTATTTCTAGAGATTTCTCCAAGGGGAAAGAAAATACACATACATTCTGACTTGGCCTTGATTGTTAGTAACTAGTTTATTTGCAATAGCCAAAAACTAGAAGCCATCCAAATGTCTCCAACATGTGAATGAGTAAACAAACTAGGTAGTTGATATAATGGAATACTGAAATTAAAAAGGAAATGAGATAGTTGATACATTATCACAGGGAAAAGTAAAGTACGCTGAATCATGGAAATTAGGCAAAAATAAATACACGTTACATGATTCCACTTATATAAGTAACTTATATGAAATAGAAATGGGGCCTGGAGAGATGGCCTAGCGGTTAAGAGCGCCGACCGCTCTTAGAGAGGACCCGGGTTCGATCCCCAGCACCCACATGGCGGCTGAGAACCGTCTGAAACTCCAGTTCCAGGGGAATCCAACACCCTCTTCTGACCTCCGCGGCATTGTACGACACCGGTGCACAGACCTGCATGCAGACAGTACATTCATACACATAAAAAAAAAAAAAAAAGAAAAAAAAATTCAAAAAAAAAAAAAGAAATAGAAATGGATTTATAGTGTTGGAAAGGATAACTGTTAAGGGGGAGCCGGGAGGTGGGGAGAAGCAAGAGGGTGAGAACAAGTGCAAATGGAGATGAAGAAAGTTTTCCTGGTGACTGGGTATTACCATGGCTCAAATATGGTCTGTCCCCCAAAGGTTCATGTGCTAGAAATGTAGTCTCCAATGTACTGGTATTGAGATGGTGGAACCATTAAGAAGTGAGGCCCACTGGGAGACAACTGGATCATGAGAGCACAGCCTTTGGCAGGGATCAGTGCTGCCTTCAGAAGCTGGGCAAGGTCTCAAGTGATGGTATTAGTTTTGGAGAGACAAGGTGGTTATAAAATGAGGCTCGTGATTTTTTCCCCCTGAGTATTTTGTCAAAGTGAGGGAAAGCTGACTTTCCATCATATAAATACATATAAAATATGTATTTTTTTGTCTTTTTGAGATAGGGTCTCCCATAAGCCACAGCATGTCCTGGAACTCAAATATGTTTTTTGTACAACAATTTTTATATATTATATATATAATATATATATATGATGTATATATACTTTATTATATATATATATATATTTCTAAATGCTTCCGGAAGAAATGAAAAAAGAAAACATACACATCAAATCATTGGTTAAAACATCCATTAAAAAGATAAACCAAGCCGGGCGTGGTGGGCGCATGCCTTTAATCCCAGCACTTGGGAGGCAAAGGCAGGCGGATCTTTGTGAGTTCAAGGCCAGCCTGGTCTACAGAGTGAGTTCCAAGACAGCTGGGGCTACAGGGAGACCTTGTCTCAAAAACAAAACAAAACAAACAAACAAACAAACAAAAATATATATATAAACCAAAAACAAACCCACATCCACTTGAAGCAAATAAAAATAAGCACACAGAAAAGTCCATGAAATAGAAAATGGAGAGTTGAGGTACCGACAAGGCACCCGCCTTGATCCTTGGGAGGATCACCACCTGCCCCCTGAAGTCCCAGCTTAGACTCCAGACAGCCACCCAGAGTCAGTGAGGTGCCAGTGAGGCAAGGCAGACCCCTCTTGACCCTTGGGAGGCTTGCCACTCACCCCCAGAAGTCCCAGCTTGGACTCCAGACAGCTGCCTGGAGTCAGTGAGGTGCCGGTGAGGCTGAGGCAAGGCACACCTGCCTTGACCCTACTGGTGCGAGGGCCAAAGTAGCAATCCAACCCAGGCACCTCCCCACCCCATCCTGGTGGAGCTCTGGTGCAGAGGACCTAACAGGTGGAGCATTGGTAATCATAGTCTGTGCAGCCAACGTTGAGGTGCCAGGATTCAAAGAAACAAATAAACAGACAAATCCACATGCCAAAGACACAATGAAAAAACAACATGGGAAAAGCTCATAATAAATCCACACTGAACTCTACCAACCCTACAGAAGGGTCTCTGAGGATCTCTGAGGAAAGAAGCCAAGACACAGACCTTTGAAGAACAACTGTAGACATATTCAAAGAAATTAGAGAACTAAGGAAAGAGAATGAAAAACTCAAAAAGGACCTAGAGGAACATAATGACAAACAGTGGAAAGAACTAAGGGGAGAGACTGAAAAACTCAAGAAGACCTAGAGGGAGAAAATGACAAACTCCGGAAGGAAGTGGAAACACTGAAAAGATCCCAGGCCAAAATGAAAAAAGAAAATGGCCAACAAGCCAAGGAGCTACAACAGAGAATGACAGGCTCCAGAGGGAAGTGGAAAATCTAAAGAAATCACAGGATAAAGTGAAAACAGATATTGAACATTCATCCAACCACCAGGAAAGGATGGGAAAAAGCCTCATGGAACAAGCAGAAAAAAGAATCAGACCTGCAGGATAATACAGAGCAACTAGAAAGCTCAAGTAAAGATTATGAAAAACTTAAAAAAACACAGGAGTGGAACAAACAGGAAATGTGGGACACTATGAAAAGACCAAACCTCCACATCATTGGGATAGAGGAAGGAGAAGAATCCCAAGACAACACTATTGGCCAGATATTCAACAGGATAATAGAAGAAAATTTCCCCAAACTGAAAAAAGACAAACCCATATAAATACAAGAAGCATGTAGAACACCAAATAGACAGGACCAGAAAAGAAACTCCTCATGCCATATAACTGTTAAAACACTATACGCTCAGGCTGGAGAGATGGCCTAGTGGTTAAGAGTGCCAACCACTCTTACAGAGGACCTGGGTTCGATTCCCAGCACCCACAAGGCAGCCAAGAACTGTCTGAAACTCCAATTCCAGGAGAACTCCAGTTCCAGGGGAATCCGACACCATCTTCTGACCTCCGAGGCATTGCACAACACGGTGCACAAACCTGCATGCAGACAGTTCATTCCTACACATACAGAAATAAATAAAATAAAAAAAAAACACTAGATGCTCAAAACAAAGACAAAATACTGAAAGCCCCAAGAGAAAAACAAGAAGTTACATATAAGGGAAAACCCATCATAATCACAACTGACTTCTCAGTGCAAACTATGAAAGCTAGAAGAATGTGGACCAAAGTATTTCCAGTACTAAATGACTTTAGATGCCAACCCAGACTACTATACCCAGCAAAAATCTCAATAATAGTCGAAGGAGAAAGAAGAATCTTTCATGACATGAACAAGATGAAAGAATACATGTCTAAGAAACCAACACTTCAGAAAATCCTTGAAGCAATCCAAAGAATAGAGGAAAGGAGCAACTATCCCTAAGCAATTAAAGAGAGAAAGCAACAAAAGTGTAACAGAGTAAACACAAACCTAGACCAAGAATGCAAATAAAAAATAAGGTGAAAGGAAGCAAAACACATCTCTCAATAATAACCTTAAATAATAATGGTCTAAACTCCCCAATCAAAAGGCATAGACTGGGAGAATAGATTAGGAAACTGAACCCTTCTATATGCTGTCTACAAGAAACACATCTCACCCTCAAGGACAGACACCACGTTACAGTGAAAGGATGGAAAAAAATATTCCAAGAAAATGGTACCAAGAAACAAGCTGGAATGGCTTCTAATATCAGACAAAATAGATCTCAAAGTAAAATTAATCAGAAGAGACAAAGAGGGCCATTACATCCTTGTCAAAGGAACAATGAACCATGAAGACTTCACAATCTTAAATGTTTATGCACCAAACTCTGGTGCACCTAACTTTATAAACACAATTCTGCAGGACCTCAAGACACAGATTAATCCTAACACACTAATAGTGGGAGACATCAACACCCCACTGAGCCCCTTGGATAGATCAACAGGAGAAAAAATAAAGAGACATCAGAACTGAACAATACAATACACCAAATGGACCTCACAGACATCTACAGAATATTCCACCCCAATACTAGAGAATATACTTTCTACTCAGCACCTCGTGGAACATTATCCAAAATTGACTACATACTGGGGCACAAAAGGAACCTTAACAAATACAAAAGAATAGAAATTATTACATGCATTCTATCAGACCACAGTGCAGTAAAGCTCAATATGAATACCAGAATAAGTCCAACTAGCTATAAGAACACATGGAGACTAAACAACACAATCCTGAATAACAAATGGGCCAGGGAAGAAATAAAGAATGAAATAAAACTATTCATGGAACTGAACAAAGAAGACAATACAACACAACAAAACCTGTGGGATACTTTAAAAGCAATCTTGAGACGGAAATTTATAGCCCTAAGTGCCTACATCAAAAAAACAGAAAGGGAACAAATAAATGATCTAACACTGCAGCTAAAAACACTTGAGAGATAGCCGGGCATGGTGGCGCACGCCTTTAATCCTGGCACTTGGGAGGCAGAGGGAGGCGGATCTTTCTGAGTTCAAGGCCAGCCTGGTCTACAGAGTGAATTCCAGGACAGCTGGGGCTACAGGGAGACCCTGTCTCGAAAAGACCAAAAAAAACCCAAAAAACCAAAAAACAAAAAACAAAACAAAAACCAAAAACAACAAACAAACAAACAAAAACACTTGAGAGACAATGACGAATGAACCCTAAACCCAAAAGACAGGAAGAAATAACAAAAATCAGAGCAGAAATCAATGAAATAGAAACAAAGAAAACAATACATAAAATCAACAAATCCAAAAGCTGGTTCTTTGGAAAAAATAAAATACACAGACCTCTAGCCCAGTTAACCAAAAAAAGAGAGAGCAACTCCAAATCAACAGTATTTGTTCTGGTTTGTCTTCCACTGCTGTGACAAAACACTCTGACTGACACCAACTTGGGGAGGAAAGGGTTTATTCAGCTCACATCTCCTGCGTCACAGTTCATCACTGAGGGAGCCCAAGGCAGGAACTCAGGGCAGGAACCTGCAGGCAGGAGCTGAAGCACAGGCCATGGAGGAATGCTGTTTACTGGCTTGCTCCTCTGGCTCATGCCCAGCCTGCCTTCTTATACGGTACACAACAAACTGCCCAGGGTGGCAGCACTCATTGTGGGCTGGGCCCTTCCACACTGCTCAACAATCAAGACAATACTCCACAGATGTGGCCACAGGCCAATCCAATGGAGCCAATTCCCCAATTGAGGCTCCCTCAACCCAGGTGTGTCAAGTTGACACTAAAGCTATCCAGCACAGTATTCATGATAAAAGGGGAAACATCACAACAAAGAAAAGATCCAGTCAATCATACAGGAATACTTCAAAAATCTATACTCTACTATATTTGAAAATCTAAGAGAAATGGATGAATATCTGAAATCCTGGGAACCAACAAAGCTTAACCAAGAAGAGATTGACAGTTTAAACAGACCCATAATATGTGACAAAATTGAAGATGTAATTAAGAACCTCCCAACTAAAAAAAGCCCTGGTCCAGATGGTTTCACAGCAGAATTCTATGAAACATTTAAAGAGGTCTTACAACCACTGCTACTCAAACTGTTTAGAAGGATACAAACAGAGGGAATTCTCCCAAACTTCTTCTATGAAGCCAGCATCTCCCTAATACCAAAACCAGGCAAAGATGCAAGCAAAAAAGAAAGCTATAGACCCATCTCACTAATGAACCTAGATGCAAAAATTCTCAACAAAATACATACAAGTCACATATGACCCACATCAAAAAGATCATCCATCATGATCAAGTTGGATTCATACCAGAGATGCAGGGATGGTTCAACATAAATATCATAAAACACATAAATGGACTGAAAGACAAAAACCACACAATCATCTCAATTGATGCAGAAAAAGCCTTTGACAAGATTCAGCATCCCTTCATGTTTAAAGTCCTAGAGGGAATTGGACTGAAGAGAACATTCCTCAACATGATCAAAGCCACATATAGCAAACCCATTGCCAACATCATCCTAAATGGAGAAAAATTGAAACCATTTCCCTTAAAGGCAGGAACCTGGCAAGGCTGCCCCTTATCGCCACTCCTCTTCAACATGGTGCTTGAAACACTTGCTAGGGCAACAAGAAAAGAGGAGGAAATTAAAGGAGTACTAATCGGAAAAGAAGAAGTTAAGCTATCCCTTTTTGCAGATGATATGATAGTTTACCTAACAGATGCTAAAAACTCCACCAGAAAACTTCTAGAAAAGATTCAGAGTTTTAGTAAAGTGTGGGCTACAAAACTAACCTAGAAAAATCAGTAGCCTTTCTTTTTTTTTTAAACATTTTTTAAATATTTTATTTATGTGTATGAATGTACTGTCTGCATGCATGTAGGTCTGTGCACCCGTGTCGTGCGATGCCGCGGAGGTCAGAAGAGGGACTCGGATTCCCCTGGAACTGGAGTTCTCCTGGAATTGGAGTTACAGATGGTTCTCAGCCGCCATGTGGGTACTGGGGATCGAACCCGGGTCCTCTGCAAGAGCAGTCGGCACTCTTAACCACTAGGCTATCTCTCCAGCCCAGTAGCCTTTCTTTACACCAACAATAAACAAGTGGAGAAGGAATATAAAAAGGCCTTTCCACTTACAACTGCCTCAAAAACAATAAGACACCTGGGAACAAACCTAACCAAAGATACCAAAGACCTCTACAATGAAAATTTTAAAACCCTGAAGGAGATTGAAAATGACATCCAAAGATGGAAAGACCTCCCATGCTCATGGATTGGGAAAATTAATATAGTAAAAATGCCCATTTTACCCAAATTGATATACAGATTCAATGCAATCCCAATCAAATCCCTATGAACTTCTTCACAGACTTGGAAAAAAAATCCTTAAATTCATATGGAAAAACAAAAGATCCCAAATAGTTAAGCAACCTTAAGTAAAAAATGCAATACAGGGGGGATTGCCCTACCAGACTTCAAACTATATTACAGGGCCATAGTCATAAAGACAGCCTGGGACTGGCACAAAAACAGACCGGTTGACCAATGGAACAAAATTGAAGATCCAAACTTGATCTCATACATTTTAAGCCATCTCATATTTGATAAAGGGCCAAAAAAACCCTCAATGGAGGAAGGATAGCATCTTCAGCAAATGGTGCTGGCAAAATTGGATCATCATTTGTAGATGAACAAAATTAAACCCCTACCTCTCACTCTGTATAAAAATCAACTCCAGGCCGGGCGTAGTGGCGCACGCCTTTAATCCTAGCACTTGGGAGGCAGAGGCAGGCAGATCTTTGTGAGTTCAAGGCCAGCCTGGTCTACAGAGTGAGTTCCAGGACAGCTGGGGCTACAGGGAGACCCTGTCTCAAAAAGACAGAAAGACCAAATAAACAAAACAACAAAAAAAAAAATCAACTCCAAGTGGATCAAATATCTCAACCTGAAGCCTGAAACCCTGAAGGTGACAGAACAAAAAGTTGGCAACAACCTATAAGACATAGGCATAGGAAAAGAGTTTCTAAATCGGACAGCAGCTGCACAAAAGTAAGGTGAACAGTCAACAAATGGGACCTCATAAAACTCAAAGTTTCTTTCTGTACAGGGAAAGAAACAATCAAGGAGGTGAAGAGAAAACCCACAGAGTGGGAGGAAATCTTTACCAGTGATACATCTGACAGAGCATTAAAACTTCAAGAATATATAAACTACTCAAAAAACAAAGAAGTAAGAAGACAAATGACCTACTCAAAAGATGGAATAAAGAGCTGAACAAAGACTTCACCAGTGAGGAAATACAGATGGCTGAGAATCATCTTAAAAAGTGTTCAACATCATTAATAATTAAGGAAATGCAAATTAAAACCATTCTCAGATTATCATCTCACACCAATACGGCTAGCTAAGATCAAGAAAACAAATGGCGACAGATGCTGGAGAGGTTGTAGGGAAAGAGGAACACTCATCCACTGCTGGTGGGAATGTAAACTTGTACAAGCACTATGGAAAGCAGTGTGGAGAACCCTTACAAGACTGGGAATGAGCCTAGGACCTGACCCAGTCACACCACTCCTGGGTATATATACCCCAAAGACTCATCCTACTGCAAAGATACATGCACATCCATGTTTACTGCAGCTCTCTTCACAATAGTGAAGAGCTGGAACCAACCCAAATATCCCTCAACAGAGGAGTGGATGACAAAAATGTGATACATCTACACACTGGAGTACTATTCAGTGGTAAAGAAAGATGGCATTATGAACTTTGCAGGTAAATGGATGGAGCTTGAAGCCATTATGCTGAGGGAAGTAACACAGTCCCAGAAAGACAAACGGAGAATGGTTTCCCTCATTTGTGGATGCTAACACCAAATCCCCCAGATAAAAGGCAAGCTGAATAACATTATTGTTATATTTGTGTTTAACTGAAAGCAACTATGTTGTTATAATATGAATCTCTCAATGGGCTCTCGAATCCACCCACCAATTATTTTCAGACTCTGTAATTACTGTATATGGGTGGAGAGTATGTATCCATATTTTAGAGTAATATAAAATTAATGGAGGAAAATGTGGATTCCTAAGCATAAAAAAAAAAGACTGAGAGAAAGATGCAGGACAGTTATGGCAGAATGAATGATCTGGGGTGGAGTGGGATGGGGTGTGGGGAAGGGAAAGGGAAATATGCCTGAACTGAATTGAAAAATGATGTCTGAAATGCATGAAACATCAATAAAAAAAAGAAAATGGAAAACAATCATGGAAAATAAATGAAAGGGAACGATGGCTCTTCTAAAAGACAAGTGATACTGATAAGCTCTAGTCACTCTGATGGAGAAAGTCACAAATCTATATCAGAACAGAAAACAACTGAGGCTGGCGATGTGGCTCAGGTGGTGGAGTGCTTGCCTAGCATGCACTAAGCCTCAGGTTTGATCCTCAGCACTGTCTGAACCAGGTCCAGTGGCTCAGGCCTGTAACCTCAGTGCTCCAATAGGAGGATAAGACAGATCCTAGAGTCACTGAAATATCATGAGGGAATGTATATAACTTATACTAACAATTTTTAAATTAGGTGAAGTAGAACATTTTATTTTTTTTTTTTATTTTTTTTTTAATTTTTTTTTTAATTTTTTTTTTTTATTTTTGTATGTGTATGAATGTATTGTCTGCATGCAGGTCTGTGCACCCGTGTCGTGCAATGCCGCGGAGGTCAGAAGAGGGTCTCGGATTCCCCTGGAACTGGAGTTCTCCTGGAATTGGAGTTACAGACGGTTCTCAGCCGCCATGTGGGTGCTGGGGATCGAACCTGGGTCCTCTGCAAGAGCGTCGGTGCTCTTAACCGCTAGGC
>VZQC01005393.1:517761-568805 GCA_009823505.1 Rhizomys pruinosus
TTGGTTTAGCTTTGATGATTCTGAAGATTTTAGATAGCCATTTCTTTTAGTTTTTCAAGTTTCATAGAGTATAGGTTTTTAAAGTATGTAATGTTCTTTATCTTTACATTGTCTGTTGTGATGTTGCCCCTTTCAAATATGTTTTTATTGATTTGTATTTGATCTTTTTTTCTTTAGGTTAAGTGGGCTAAGGGTCTATCCTGTTTATGTTTTCAAAGAACTTGCTCTTTGATTCATTTATTCATTGAATTGTTTTCTTTGTCTCTATTTCACTAAATTCTGCTCTGATTTTTGTTGTCGTTTCTCATCTGCTGGGTGCGGGTTTCATTTTTTCTTGCCTTTGCAGAGACTTGAGTTGCAGTGTTAAGTCATTTATTTGAGCTCTTCCTGATTTTGTAATGAGCATGTGTACAAATCATTCTCTTATGACTGCTTTTAAATTTTTCCTCAGGTTTAGTGCTTTTACATTGTCCTTTTTCAGTTAGTGTTCTTTCTCATTGAGTACTAACTATTTAAAAAAATTTTTTTTTTATTATTATTTATTTTTGTATGTGTATGAATGTACTGTCTGCATGCAGGTCTGTGCACCCGTGTCGTGCAATGCCGCGGAGGTCAGAAGAGGGTCTCGGATTCCCCTGGAACTGGAGTTCTCCTGGAATTGGAGTTACAGACGGTTCTCAGCCGCCATGTGGGTGCTGGGGATCGAACCTGGGTCCTCTGCAAGAGCGTCGGTGCTCTTAACCGCTAGGCTATCTCTCCAGCCCTGAACATTTTATTTTTTAAGAAAGTGCAGTGAGCCGGGCATGGTGGTGCACACCTTTAATCCTAGCACTTGGGAGGCAGAGGTAGGAAGATCTTTGTGAGTTCAAGACCAGCCTGGTCTACATAGCAAGTTCCAGGACAGCCAGAGCTACAGGGAGACCCTGTCTCAAAAAGACCAAAAAAATTATAATAATAATAAAAAGTACAGTGAGATTTAAGGAGGACAAAAATGTCAAAATCTGTTACATGTGGTTAGCAGGTATCTAGGTCTTTTATCTTCTGTATGCTTAAAAAGCCTCATAAGAAAACCCCAAGGCTGTCACATGCCTAGCCAAATGTAGTTTCTTACTATGTGCTAAGTATGGATTCTTATATTTATAGACAAGTATCCTAGTCACCAGTCATCAAAGAAGCTTCTTTGGCAACAGACAGAGATTATTATAGCGTTCCATAACTGGTCACACACAGAGATTGTCTGTGGATTGTCCAACCCTAAGTGACACAGTGGAACAAGGGGCAGAGAGAATATTAATGCATCCCTCAACTCTTATCAACGAAGCTCCCTCATGCAACAGAGGGCCATGAACACAGAAGGACACAAACGGCCAAAGTGTAGAGAATGAGTCTGTGGAGTGTGGGTCCCTGGACACGACTCCTATATTAAACTTTACCCACCAGGGCTCAGGGACCATTGTGGAAGATGGGGTAAAAAAACTGTAAGAGTCAGGGGAGGAAGTGCATGACCATATGGAAGTAGAGTCTTGCAGGCTTGTAGAAGCTTGCTCATATGAACCTACAGCAATGGTGTCGGCATGCACAAGACCCATGCAAACTCAAGGAGACAGAACAGTGGAAATGGGCAGAACTATTGTCAGCTCATTACTGCTGGGTGAGGAAGAGCTGATCTTAAAGGGAGGGATTCTGGATGGGCTTAGACCTCAGTGAATGAACTTGCACTGAAGGACATCAGGGGACACTAACTTCACTCTGTAGGTCTTAACATAAATGACAGAATACATGAAATCCAGTGTGTGGGGGATTATGGGAGGGCACCAACGAGGAAAGGAGTATAAAGATGATCAAGACGTTCTGCACAGAGGCTGGAGAGATGGCTCAGCAGTCAAAAGCACTGTTTTTTGTTTTTATTTTTGTTTTTTTTCCCAAAAGGCCTGCATTTGAATCCCAGCACCCGCATGGCAGGTAACAACCATCTATAACTCCAGCTCCAAGGGATCCATCCCCTCTTCTGACCCCTACAGGCACTTATACACATGTGGGCACAACACGAATTCACACAAAATGAAAATAATAATAAAAATTTTAAAAACGCAAAAAAGGTACATTAAAAAATACATCTGGGCTGGAGAGATGGCCTAGCGGTTAAGAGCGCTGACCGCTCTTACAGAGGACCCAGGTTCGATCCCCAGCACCCACATGGCGGCCAAGAACCGTCTGAAACTCCAATTCCAGGAGAACTCCAGTTCCAGGGGAATCTGAGACCCTCTTCTGACCTCCGCGGCATTGCATGACACGGGTGCACAAACTTGCATGCAGACAGTACATTCATACACATACAGAAATAAATTAAAAAAAATTAAAAATACATCAACTTGCTATGTAACATAGGAATGTTAAGTAATATTTCTTTTTATGTGCATACAACTCTACTGTTAAAATGTGAATCCCTAAACATGCTTTGGAACTAACCTACAGTTTATTTTCAGATGCCATAATTTTGGTATATGTGTGGCATGTATATATACATATTTTTGAGCAATACAAATTGGAGGGAACAACAAAAACAAAAAAAAAGACTGGTTCAAAGATTGAAACAGTGAACTTTTGCATTGAAAAGCTTAAAAAAAGACTGAGAAAAAGAATGCATGAGCTCTGGTGGGGTGGGGGACATGGAAGGGGGAGTGGGTGTAATTTGACTAAGAAATGTTGTATGAAATACACAAAACTTTAATAAAAATGAAAATAAATAATTATTAAAAAGGAAAAAAGATGTTCTGTATGAAATACACAAAAATTCAATAAAATTTTAACAGAAAAATCTTCATAATTAAAATTGTAAATGAATGAAAGAGGAATTATTTCCCAGGATTATTCATTGAGCATTTACTGTCATGTGCTATGTGACAGGCACTGATTCAGCGGCCTGTAATACAGCAGCTAAGAGACAAGTCTGTCTTAATGGAGTGCAGTTCAGTGAGGGGAAGACAGGTAAGCAGACAGCTAAGGTAACGTGTGCACACAGCAACAGTGAGAATCAGGGCACAAAGGAGGGGAAATGAGTCCTGAGAGGACGGAGCTCCATCCCGAGGGAGCCACAGTCCAGGGAGAGCGAGGCCGACCAGACCACAGACAGTGAGAAATGGTTTGGGATGAGGTTAGAGGTTAGATTTATTTTAAGTGTAGCGGGATATCATCCGAGGCTCTGGACACAGGAGTTGGATTGAACGTTCTTTTGTCACTGTCCAAAAATGGACTGCAAGATGGGGAGCCTGGAGGGGGAGATACCTCAAAACTGCAGTGAGAAGAAGGGGCGGCTGAGATTGGGACGGTGGCCATGGAAGGAAGACAGCAAAATCATTTGAGACTTGCCATGTCTGTGCCGTGAGACTTGAGCCTGTCATCTTTTTCTAGAGCAGGTCAACAGTCAGAACTGGCCATGCCATCCCTCTCTCTTGGACACCACCATTATTACTGTACAGTTAGCTGCAGCAGCCACTTAGCCTGCAAGTTACTTGCTTCAAGCACTTCATCACAATCAACCACAGGGGACAGCATGATTAATCATGATGTCACTGCATGACACAGATTACTAACATTCCATTTTGCATCAGCAAGCTGCTCAGCGTGGTATTAGGGCAAACCATTCCCAGACCACCTGGGACCCATCCAGTCTGGAATCAGAAATCAGTCATTATTTTAAAAAGGTAATTTCATAGAAGAGATGGGCTAGACAGGTAGGTATGAGGGGTGTATAAAAAGGCAAAAAGAGAATTCTGATTATTTTGCAGTTAATTTTTTTAAAGTGTAACTATTAATCATCCTTAGGGCTCAAGAAGTGAATGTATGCGAATGAGGTTCCAAGGAACCACAAGACTTTGAGGAGAGTTCTTGGAAGCTGGATCTGAGCCAGCAAGGGGCTAAAACTGAAGCTGGCATCTATAATATTTAGGGGGACAAGAAACCAGCTGCAGATGGCCAGAGCTGGTACTGGGGTGACCTTCAGAGAACTGCAAATAGACAGGGAGGGTTAATGTCTTCTCCCTCCTGTCGTCTCTGCTGCCTGCATCTGCACCTCAGGAGAGGGAAACTAATGAGAGTGCTTTGGCACAGATGTGTTCCTCAAATTACATCTCAGCCTCAGAGTATGTTAGGGTGGCCTGATGCTGCAAGGTGATACTTAAGCGACCTGGCTACTCTCTCTCTCTTTGCTGGGTATGCTGCTCCAACCTTTACAACTGTCACAACCCTTCACTAGACACTGCCATCAGAAAGGAGCCACTTTCTGAGATGTGAACTCTTTCCCAGAGCACATCTCCCCACCTGTTGAAGTTGTCTGGAATGTGTAACTCTGATTCCATGCCTGGGACTGACACTAGACATTTTTACCATAAGCTACTACTATGGTTGCAGGAAGGTTCATGGGAAGCTTGGTCCCCATTATCATGATGTGATTTAAAAAACCTGATAATATCATGCTTATATGCAATGCATTGTGATTCCACTTACCCCCCGCCCTGCCCTGTCCCATCCCCTTCTCACTCCTGACCATCACTACCCAACTGGCCCCTCCTATCCTCGCATCCTTCTGCTTCCTCTTATTTCCTCCCTCCATCCCTCCTTTCCTTTTTTTTTTTTTTCCAGACCCGTTTAGGAAGTCCCAGCTGCAGTGCGTGTGTTCATGATTGCGTCAGACATGTCATATCGAGAAGCCCGCTACCTACCATACACCTCCTCATCCCATAGTCCTTCTCCTCCCTCTTCCTTATTGGTCCCTGGGCTTTGGAGGGGGTGATATGGACGTCCCTTTTGGAGCTGAACACTTCAACTGTTGCCCACTGCTGGAAGAGGCTTCTCCAATCAAGGCTGAAAGCTACACTAGTCTATTTATATAAACTAAATATTTAGAAGACAGCTTAATTTCACGTCCACTTGGCAAAGCACGAGTAATGGATTCCCCATATAGGGCCTGTGACCTATCTAGACAAAGGAGTTTGACCAGTTCTAGAGGCATGTAGCTTGTAGCTCTTGTGCATTCCTCACCTAATGAGTCCATGCTGCGATGCAGACTGAGGCACTTGACAGACGTGGCAGCCTAAGGCCAGACTTCTCAGGCTCCAAAACATAAGCTACGGCCCCCAATCTTAGGATTAGGGACTAGGCCACTTAGCTAAGTTTTTATTTCTTCTTCTTCTCCTTCTTCTTCTTCTTCTTCTTCTTCTTCTTCTTCTTCTTCTTCTTCTTCTTCTTCTTCTTATTGTCTTTTTCGAGACAGGGTCTCCCTATAGCCCCAGGTGTCGTGGAACTCACTCTGTAGACCAGGCTGGCCTCGAACTCACAAAGATCCACCTGCCTCTGCTTCCCAAGTGCTAGGATTAAAGGTGTGCACCACCACGCTTGGCTGACAATTATTTGTATAACATTATAATCACTTTTTAAAAATTGAAGAGGCTGAGGATGTGTTTAGTTCCAAGAGTACTTGCTGAGCATCCATAAGTCCCTAGCTTCAGTTCCAACCATTATATAAACCAGGTACAGGAGCACACACCTGTAATCTCAGTACATGGAGGAGCAGGTGGAGATAGGAGGCTTAGAAGTTCAAGGTCATCTTCAGCTACATAGTGAATCTGGGGCAAGCCTGGGCTACATGGGACTGCATTTCAAAATAAATAAAATCCAACTTGGTATGTATATTTATTATTTCTAGCACACAATGCATTGCATTGCATTTTCAAATGGTTTTAAATGCTTTTGAATATTTGCAAAAATGAGTTTTTGGCAACTTTTTTTTTTTTTTTTTTTTTTGGTCTTTTCCAAGACAGGGGTCTCTCTGTAGCCCCAGCTATCCTGGAACTCACTCTGTAGACTAGGCTGGCCTTGAACTCATAAAGATCTGCCTGCCTCTGCCTCCCAAGTGCTAGGATTAAAGGCGTGCACCACCATGCCCGGCTAAGTTTGCATCTTCTTTTACTTTGTTTCTCTATTGCTCTGATAAAACACTGATCAAAACCAACTTCGGGAGGAAAAAGTTTATTTCATCTTCTACTTTCAAGTGACAGTCATTCATTCATGAGGCAAACCAGGGCGGGAGCTCAAGGCAGAACCCTGGAGGCAGGAGCTGATGAAGAGACCTTGGAGGGACGCAGCTCACTGGCCTGCTCCCTGGCTGCTCAGCTTCCTTTCTTACACAGCCCAGGCCCACCTGCCTGGGAATGGCACTGCCCACAGTGGGCCTGGGCCTTCCTGCATCAATGACCAATCAAGAAAATGCCCACGGCCATGGCCACGGGCCAGTCTGATGAAAGAAATTCTCCAATTGTGGTTTCCTCTTCCCAGATGTCCCTAGTTTGTGTCAGGCTGACAAAAACTAACCAAACAGCTAGGCACAGAGCTAGATCCATGTTGAACAACTTATTGGGGGCCAAATTTCATTAGTTGATATCTATAAACATTCATTTATTGGCTAAGGTTGTTTCGGGCTCAGCTACTATTTTCCTGTTTGAGGTAAAGTGACTACGATCATGTCTGGTGGTAGGAGATACCTGGTAAAACTAATAATTCTTTCAGATCAATATATTTTGAAGGAAAGGATCACTTTATATTAAGTCCTATAAGGCAATGCTCCTTAAATTCTCTGTGGAAAGGGAATCTATAGAAATCTCCAGTCCGGGGCTGGAGAGATAGCCTAGCAGTTAAGAGCACCGATGCTCTTGCAGAGGATGTGGGTTCGATCCCCAGCACCCACATGGCAGCTGAGAACCGTCTGTAACTCCAATTCCAGGAGAACTCCAGTTCCAGGGGAATCCGAGACCCTCTTCTGACCTCCACGGCATTGCACGACACGGGTGCACAGACCTGCATGCAGACAATACATTCATACACATACAAAAATAAATAATAAAAAAAAGAAATCTCCAGTCCATTACTGATCCTTTGCAAACCTACATGCAGACAGTACACTCATACACATACAAAAATAAATAAAATTAAAAAAAAAAAAAAAAGAAATCTCCAGTCCATTACTGATCCTTTGAAAAAATTAATATAGGTGAGTTGCTAGAAAAAAAAAAAGCAGAGCCGGAAAAATGGCTCAGTGGTTAAAAGCACTGGTGGCTCTTGCAGAGGACCTGGGTTCAATACCCAGCACCCACATGGTGGCTAACAACCATTAGTAACTCCAGTTCCAGGGGCTCCAATGCCCCCTTCTGACCTCCATGGGCACTACCTGACACAGGTGCAGTTACATGCAGGCAATGCACTCATACACATAAAATAAAAGTAAGTAAAATATTTCCTACAAAAAATGAAGCAAAAAAGACATTAAAAGTGTGATTTTTGTAGTATTAGTTCAATAGACAGGAAATTTTATTGCGATGAATATTTTAGGGACAAGTATAATGTAGGAGAAAAAATTTAAGTGTGGGGCTCTGGCTCTCGTGCCATAGTGAGTTCATGTGTGGGATGTTCAGATTCAGGCCTTGCTTGCTAAGACCACCTGAAGCACAGATAAGAGCCTGGAGCTGCTCCAGACAGGTAGAACTTAGAATAGATTGACTCTTGGGTTGCTGGATAGTTGATTCGCTGGTTTGTGGCAGGGGGGCTGTTGGCCTGTGGGCTTAGGTCTAAACCCTAAACCCTTGCAGGGTGTGGCTGTCTGGGCGGGATTGCCCTTCCCTCTTGCAGCCTGCAGCAGCTCTGGCTCTGGCTCTCACACCACAGTGAGTTCGTGTGTGGGGTGCTCAGTTTCGGGCCTTGCTTGCTAAGAGCAACTGAAGCACAGATAAGAGCCCGGCGCTGCTCCAGACAGGTACAGACAGGAACCGGGGCGCGGGCTAAGTCAGGCATCCCCCCAACCCCAACTGGAATTGAGGAGAGAGTATCCAAGTGGATTTTTTTTTGGATAACCCTCAGAACAGGAAGGGAAGAGTGACTTAGACTTCCAATATCCAATATATAAACAAAATTTCTTGTTTATGTCATGGTCATAAACAAGATGATAGAATACATGTCTGGAAAACCAACTCTTCAGAAAATACTTGAAGCAATTCAAAGGGCAAAAGAGAGGAGCAATTATCCCCAAGCACCTAGGAAAAGAAACTAATAAAAACATAACCATAGGAGTAGAATCAGAGGCTAAAAGTCCAAATGGATAATAAGGTGAAAGGAAGCAACATCCATCTTTCAATTATAACCTTAAATATTAATGGACTAAACTCCCCAATCAAAAGACATAGACTGGGAGAATGGATTAGGAAACAAAATCCATCCATATGCGGTCTACAAGAAACCCACCTCAATTTCAAGGATTGGCACCAACTTAAGGTGAAGGGATGGAAGAAAGTATTCCAAGCAAATGGTACCAAAAAGAAAGCAGGTGTTGCTATTCTAATATCAGAAAAAATAGACTTCAAAACAAAATAAATCAAAAGAGACAAAGAGGGCCATTACATTTTTATTAAAGGAACAATTGACGATGAAGATCTCACAATCATGAATATATACGCACCAAACAGCCGGTGCACCAAACTATATAAAGACAATTCTTCAGGATCTCAAGGCACAGATTAACCCCAGCACACTAATATTAGGGGACTTCAATACCCCACTAAGTCCTTTAGACAGATCAACAGGACAAAGGATAAACGGAGAGACTTCTGAACTGAATGATACAATACACCAAATGGACCTCATAGGCATCTATCGAATATTCCACCCAAACACCAGAGAATACACTTTCTACTCAACAATGCATGGAACATCTCCAAAATCGACAACATACTGGGACAAACAGAAGACCCCACAAATACAAAAAGATTGAAATAATTTCATGCATCTATCAGACCACAGTGCAATAAAGCTCAACATCAACACCAAGATAAGCCCTAAAGCCTACAAGAACACATGGAGACTAAACAACACACTCTTGAATAATGAATGCGTCAAGGAAGGGATAAAGAAATAAAAGCATTCTGGAACTGAATGACAATGACAATACAACACAACAAAACCTATTACCTTAAAAGCATAGAGTTTATAGCTCTGGGTGCCTACATTAGAAAAACAGAAAGAGCACTAGTGAATGATCTAACACTACTGCTAAAAGCACTTGAGAGGCAACAACAGATGAACCCTAAATGAAACAATCAGGAAAAAATAACAAAAATCAGAGCAGAAATCAATGAAATAGAAACAAAGAAAACAATATAAAAAAAATCATATTAATCCAAAAGTTGGTTCTTTGAAAGAATAAACAAGAGACAGACCTCTAGCCCGGTTAACCAAAAGAAAGAAGAACAACTCCAAATCAATACAATCCATGATGAAAAGAGAAATATCACAACAGACAAGGAAAAGATCCAGAAAATCATATGGGAATACTTCAAAAACCTATACTCTACCAAGTTGGAAAACCTAGAAGAATGGAATGAGTATCTGAAATCCTGGGAATCACCAAAGCTCAACCAGAAGAGATCAAGTTAAATAGACCATAATATAAATTGAAACTAGAAGAAATGAGATATCTGAAATCCTGGGAATCACCAAAGCCAACCAAAAGAGATCACACTTAAACAGACCAAAATACATGAAATTGAAGATGTAATAAGAAACCCCAACTAAATAAAAGCCAGACCCAGCTGAATTCATGGCAGAATTATAAAAACATTTAAAAAGACTACAACCATTATTATGAAACTGTTTAGAAGGATACAAAGAGAATTCTCTTCCTTCTGATAGCCAGCATCACTCTATTACCAAAACCAGGCAAAGATACAACTAAAAAGGAGAATTATAGACCCATCTCCCTCATGAACACAGATGCCAAAATCCTAACAGGATATTGGCAAATCACATCCAGACCCACAACAAGAAGATCATCCATCATGACCAAGTTGGATTCATACCATAGAGGCAGGATGGTTCAACATATGAAAATCAATAAACATCATCAAACACATAAATGGAATGAAAGACAAAAGCCACACCATCATCTCAATTGATGAGGAAAAAGCCTTTGACAAAATCCACATCCTCATGCTTAAAGCCTAGAAGAAGATTGGATTGGAGGGATCATTCCTCAATGTAATCAAAGCCATATACAGGAAACCCACAGCCAATATCATCCTAAATGGGGAAATGACAAAAACATTCCCTTTAAAGGTAGGAACTCAGCAAGGCTGCCCCCTGTCACCACTCCTCTTCAGTATAGTGCCTGAAACACTTGCTAGAACAATAAGGCAAGAAAAGGAAATTAAAGGAGTACTAATTGGAAAAGAGGAAGTCAAGGTATCCCTACTTGATGATAATATGATGTTTACTTAAGGGCTGCTAAAATTCACCAGAAAACTCTAGAAACAATTAAAAGCTTCAGAATGGCAGATACAAAATTAACCTTAAAAAATGAATGGCCTTTCCTTATACCATGAACAAGCAACAGGAGAAAGAATTCAAAGAGACCTTCCCACTCACAATAGCCTCAAAAACAATAAAATACATAGGAACAAACCTAACCGAAGACACCAAAGATCTCTACAACAAAAATTTTAAACCTTTAAAGAAAGAAATTGAAGAAGACATCAGAAGAAGGAAAACCTCCCATGCTCATGGATTGGGAAAATTAACATTGTAAAAATGTCCATTTTACCAAAACTCTTGTATAGATTTAACTCAATCCCAATCAAAATCCCCAAGAGTTTCTTCACAGGCTTGGAAATAAAAGTCCTTAAATTCCTTTGGAAAATCAGAAGACCCTGAGTAGCCAAAACAACCCTGACTGCAAAGAGCTACACAGGGGGGATCTCTATACCATACTTCAAACTATACTACAGGCTATAGTCATAAAAACAGCCTGGTACTGGCACAAAAACAGACCTGTTGACCAATGGAACAAAACCAAAGATGCAAAACTGAGCACATACAATTTCAGCCATCTCATATTTGTCAAGGGGGCCAAGAAGACACAATGGAGAAAAGACAGCATCTTCAGCAAGTGGTTTGGCAAAACAGGATCACCACTGTAGAAGAATGAAATTAAACCCCTACCTCTCACACTGTACAAAAGTCAACTCCAGATGGATCAAAGACCTCAACATGAAACCCCAAATGCTAAAGGCCATAGAAGACAAAGTTGGCAGCAGACAAGATATAGGTATAGAAAAGACTTCCTAAATCAGACAGCAGCTGTGCAAGAATTCAGGTCGACAATTGACAAATGGGACTTCATTAAACTCAAAAGCTTCTGTACATCAAAAGAAACAATCAAGGAAGTGAAGAGAAAAGCCACATAGTGGGAGAAAACCTTCACCACAGAAACATCTGACAAAGCATTGATTTCCAGAATATATAAACTATTCAAAAAACAAAGAAGAAAGAAAATAAATGACCCACTCAGTAGATGGAGCAAAGAGCTGAACAGAGACTTCACAAGTGAGGAATTAGAGATGGCTGAGAAACACCTTAAGAAGTATTCAACATCGCCAGGTGTGGTGGCGCACACTTTAATCCTAGCACTTGGGAGGCAGAGGTGGTGGATCTTTGTGAGTTCAAGGCCAGCCTGGTCTAAAGAGTGAGTTCCAGGACAGCTGGGGCTACAGGGAGACACTGTCTCAAAAAGACCAAAAAAATAAAATAAAATAAAAGTGTTCAACATCGGCTGGGCGTGGTGGCGCACACCTTTAATCCTAGCACTTGGGAGGCATAGGCAGGAGGATCTTTGTGAGTTCAAGGCCAGCCTGGTCTACAGAGTGAGTTCCAGGACAGCTGGAGCTACAGGGAGACCACATCTCGACAAGACAAAAAAAAAAAAAAAGAAGTGTTCAACATCACTAGTCATTAAGGAAATGCAAATCGAAAGCACTTTATGCCACACCAACTCCAGTGTCGCCTGTGTGAGCAATGACGAAAGTCTTATTCAAGGCAGGCGGGGGAGCAAAATTCTACGAGGCCCGACCCCCTGGATGTCCCTGGCAGAGTGCTTGGCCTTGGCCATTTCCCAATGTACTCCTTAGATGTCATGCTTCCTTGGTGCTGGGCTTGGCATGCTGTCTTTCTTAGTTACAATGTACTTTCTGAATACAACAAAGTCCTCTCTCAAGTTTAATTAAATGTTTCGTATAGACAAAGGAGAAAGTTACCTAGATGTTCTGGGAGATGGCAATAATAGCCAAATACTTCCCCCAGGCATCAGGCCATTCTTGGAGCAGAAACTTTCTGTAAATTTTAGTAAAGTTAGTTAAAAGAAATAGTTCTAAAGACCCTCCCTTTCTAAGAGCCCTTGCTGGTGGAAAAACAACATTACATTGGGTGATATCATTAGGCCAAGATACAAAACAGTAAATTGTTCATAAAGAGTCCAAAGCAGGACAATTAAACAAGAATGATGTTTTTCTATCATGCATGACTGTTACTGAGTAAGATGGAAATTCCAGTGGCAGTCGTGCACAGTGAAAAAACATTATTTGATCAAAGGTGGATGGTGGGCTCCTCCTTTAGGAAAAAATAGCATACAGAGAGTCCCTGATCCTCCCTTTCCTTTCACAGGAGCATATGATAGATGGGGAGACAGATGGGTTAATATAAATGGGCAATAGGTCTTATACTATACTTTAAACTTCATGCAAAGACTGTTAAGAGCTAGGCCTCCCTGGTGCTTATTATTATTAACTCCACAGAAAAAACAAAGTATTATTAACCAGATACACAAAAGTAAATGGTGTCATTGCACACACTGTACAAAAGCAAGTCATGCTAAAAATTGGCTCCAGGTGCATTACAATTGGCTTGAGCCATTTCCCTGAGAGACAGCAAAAGAAAACCTTAAGATCACAAGGTAAAGTTTATTTTAGTGATAAAGTAATAATAAAAAGAAAAGCCACAATGTCTTAGTTCTTAAAAGTTTTGTTCCAAACTTGTGTCAGTGGTTTCTATGACCATTGTCTAAACTTAAAAATGTATTATGCTGTAATCTGCCAACTGTGACCTATGACTATGTACTTTGGTTAATGTATGAAACTTGAATTATTAATAACCTGTCCAGTAGTTCTGGGAAGTTTGCCAACTCTCCTTGCTGTTTCTTCTTCAATGTACTATAAAACCACTGCCTTAACCTCAGTAAAATCGCAGCAGAATCAAAGCCCCTTGGGTGTCGTTTTTGACTGTCACCGCTGACCCTGTGCTTTCCTGATTACCAAGGACCCTGCTTTCCCGCAGTTGAGACCCCCAGTGGGCTTAGTCTGTGGCAACTTTAAGATATCATCTTACTCCAATAAGACTGGCTAGGATCAAGAAAACAAATGATACCAAGTGCTGGAGAGGTTGTGGGGAAAGGGGAACACTCATCCACTGCTGGTGGGAATGTAAACTCGTGCAGCCACTAAATGGAAAGCAGTGTGGAGAACCCTTGGAAGACTTGGAATGAACTTGCCACCTGACCCAGCCATACCACTCCTAGGCATATACCCTCAAGACTCACCCCACCACAGAGATACATGCACAGCCATGTTTATTTCAGCTCTCTTCACAATAGTGAGTTCAAGGCCAGCCTGGTCTATATATTATAATTGGGGAAATCATTTGAAGACCCCCTAACCCTAACCCTAGCCCTAACCCTAACCCTATTGAGCATGGTAATTTTAAACATATCCAGGTACTTTTTAGGAATCTCCTATTTTTTTTTTTTTTTGTTGTTGTTGTCTTTTCGAAACAGGGTGTCCCTGTAGCCCCAACTGTCCTGGAACTTGCTCTGTAGACCAGGCTTTCCTTGAACTCAGAAAGATTCACTGCCTCTGCCTCCCAAGTGCAGGAATATCCTTCTAAAAGACACGTATTACACTACGTGAGTCCTGGTCACCTTTCTGGAGCAAAACAACCCAGAACTTTGAAGAGAGGGAGGCAGTGTAGTATCCCAGCTAGGTTGGAATTGATTAGGTATCCCCAGGTGAGTGATTCTAGTGCAGGGGTAGCCACTTTGTGAAAATCTTTTTTCTACATTCTGCTCAGTAGAAATAATTTTGAGAATTTCCATGAGAATAATCTCAGGATGTATCCTATTGTAGATTTTGAAAGACTTTTGTTATTCACTTCATTTAAACATAAATTAATACTAGCAGAAAATAAAACTTTGAGTTTGCATGGGGATGACCATGCCCCTAATTAATTTCTTTCTCAAATTTTTTTTTATTATTTTTTTTAATTTTTATTATTTATTATTTATTATTTATTTATTTATTATTTATTGGTCTTTTCAAGACAGGGTCTCTCTGTAGCCCCAGCTGTCCTGGAACACACTCTGTAGACCAGGCTGGCCTTGAACTCACAAAGATCCACCTGCCTCTGCCTCCCAAGTGCTAGGATTAAAGGCATGCGCCACCACACCCGGCTAATTTTATTTATTTATTTAATTATTTATTTTATTTATTTTTTATTTATTTATTTGGTGTTTTTGAGACAGGGACTTGCTCTATAGATTAGGCTGGACTTGAACTCACAGAGATGAGCCTGCCTTTGCCTCCTGCTGGGATTAAACGTGTGTTCCAGCATTCCCTGCTGCTATGATTTTAATATTTAGTGAAAATGGGGAAATTTAGGCCGACTAGCTGGAGGCTGGTACGGTGCCATCTGTTGCGCCGCCCATGGGAGCCGGCAGATCCGGGTCTCATGGCTAGGAGTGACGTGGTTCCTTGAATCCAAACAGAGCAGGGGAGGAAGTCGGCGGCCAGCGGCGGCAGCAGCGGCGGCTGCGGCGGCGGCGGCGGCGGAGGGGGCGGGGGCGGCTGAAGTAGCAGTGTCAGGAGCAGCCTCAGCCTTCCGGACGCTCCAGGCTAGCGCCACCCCCCTCCCCGCTGCTTGTTTGGACTTCAACAGTTGACTAAAATCAAGCTGGGTAGCCATGGCTGAAGGTGGATTTGACCCCTGTGAATGCATGTGCTCTCACGAGCATGTGATGAGAAGGCTGATCAATCTGTTGCGGCAGTCCCAGTCATACTGCACGGACACAGAATGTCTTCGGGAGTTGCCAGGACCGTCTGGTGACAATGGCATCAGTATTACCATGATCTTAATGGCCTGGATGGCTATTGCAGTGATCTTGTTCTTACTGAGTCCTCCTAATCTGAGAGGATCAACCCTCCCTGGAAAACCAACCAGTCCTCACAGTGGACAGGATCCACCAGCCCCTCCTGTGGACTAATTTTATGATCTGGGAAGCAGATCATAAACATCTTGCACGACGACCAAAATGATTGAAGATGACCAGAGTACTCTTAACTCCATTAGAACTGTGTTTCCTTTTGCATCTGCAATCTGGGATGGTATTGTTTTCATGGGCTTCTGAAATCCTACCTGCCTCCTTTTGCTTCCTGTTGTTACCATTCTCGTTCACAGTATATTCGAGTAAATGGTTATATTCAAAGTTACCTGGGGTTTTGTTGGTTGGCCTAAACTTAAACATTCCACTGTTCTCTTTGTGACTGTGATCATAATGTCTGCTGTGGTTTCCAGCCTGATTGATGGAAAATTGAGATCTCTGCATTTAAATTTTTTCATAGTTTAATGGAGTTTTAATTTTTTCATAAGGTATTTATGATTTTATTTGGGGTTATCTGGGTTTGTATGAAAAGACAGTTACAGCCACACTGTGCTTATAGTATCTTGGCATTTTATTTGTGGGTGGTAGTTTTTAGAATATTTTACTTACAATTTAAAGCTGAATTTGGTGTCATAAGAGCTGGCTTATGTGGCTACAATAGAAGTGAACTGGTTGTTTACTAATTTTTTATTCCTACTAAAAATGTCTTATGTTAAGATTACTTTAAATAAACATGGTTGATTAATATGGTGGTTGATTCACAGTCCATTACATGACACTGAAAGCCAGCATACATGAGCCTTACATGTTCATGAAAGGAAGTGTAAGGTTATGGCCTGCTCCCCCTGGAATGAAAGGTCTTCGGAGCAAAGTTTAATTCAGGGTAGCCAGGGCTAGGCTCAGGGGAAAGAAAGAGCCAAGCCCAGAATGGCGTCTGGCTTGGGAATTTAAGGGAGAAGGTGGGAGGGGATTCAGTGGAAGTGGGGTGGGTCGGAACTGCTCAGAAGGAAGGCGGAAGATTCCTGAGTAATCAGTGGTGGCCTGCTTTAGCATAACCAGACTGGCCTGGTAGAGCGGTTTTTGGACCTCTGGTCTTAGGTTGGTGCTCTGCATTCCAATGGCTTCTGGATCTAACAACCTGACAGGAAGAAGAAAGTTTATGCTGTTTGTCTTTGCCAGGTGTAATCTCTATATAGTAATAACTTGCCTCTCAAGAAGTTTCTTTTCTGTTCTAACCCTTCCCTGTTAATATGAAATTATTTTATATCTGTATGGGGCAGTCAGGTTACTGATATTTGAAATATGTCAGTACATATTGAATACCCATGGTTACTTTTGTTACTTATTCATAGGTTTGGTGGGTTTTTTGGTTGCTTTTTTGTTTTTTGTTTTCTTTTTTAGAAANAAGGAAGAGGGGCTGGGGAAAATAAGTTGTGATAGAGAGGAGGGTGGCATTGGGTGGTCAGAGATTGGCAGGACCAGGCAGGAAGCAGGGAAGAGTGGGCAGTGCCAGAGAAGGCAGAGGCTCTTGGGAAGGTAGGTCTTGTAGGAACTGTAAACTTACAAGATCCAGAGCCAGCACATGGAGCACTAGGGTGCACATATAGCAGAAGCTCCCACCTCAAAGGCAGAGATGCAAAATCTCTGGAGATCAACAGGAACCGGGCAGAGAGGTGTGGTGCAGCAATGGAGGGGGTGCTCCTTGAAACCTCCCCAGGGTGAGTGCAGGGGGAGAAGGAAGCTGAGGTCATTGGAAAGGTCACCTGATCAGAAGAGTTTGTGGCACGAAGCCCTGTGGGCCTAAGATTTAAAAAAATGTTTTGGATTTAAGCAGAGCTGAGAAATTGAAGGAATTTGATCTGTATTTATGCTCATTGCTCAGAGAGTTGTGTTCAATTTAATTTACTTGTGTCTTTATTGCCTGAATGTATGTAGATGCATCTGTCCCCACAGATGTCA
This sequence comes from Rhizomys pruinosus, assembly GCA_009823505.1. Classification (NCBI taxonomy): domain Eukaryota; kingdom Metazoa; phylum Chordata; class Mammalia; order Rodentia; family Spalacidae; genus Rhizomys; species Rhizomys pruinosus. The sequence continues at coordinate 534,800 of VZQC01005393.1, forward strand.
GAAGTGTGTTCGGATCACCTGAAACAGGAGTTACAGATGGGTGTTATCCCTCAATGTTGGTGCTGGGAATCAAACCCATGTTCTCTGCAAAAGCAGCCAGGGCTCTTAACCACTGAGCCATCTCTGGAGCCCCTGAATTTATTGATTTTTTAAATTTATTTATATATATATATTTTATCAAATCTAGACCCATGTTCCCCCATCCCACCCCACCAGAGCTCATGAATTTGGCCAAACATGCTTTTCATCTCTTTCTTAGTCTTTCTCAATATTCTCCATGTGGAAGTTGACTGTTTTGACAGAATTCACTTTTCAGTCAGTTCTTTGATGCATCCTTTCTGCTGCTGCTGTTGTTTTTGTTGTTTTTCCAATATGATCACTCCCAACTGCTTTGGACAAAAGCTCAAGGGGCCATGCACAAGAAATACTTACAACTAGGTAATTGGCACTAGCATCCACAGATGAGGGATACCTTTCATCATTTGTTTTTGGGACTGTGTTCTTCACTCAGCATGTCTTCTAGCTCAGCCATTTCCTCAAAGCTCAGGATGTCATCTTTCTTTACTGCTGCATAGAACTCCATGTTGTAGATGTACCACATTTTCTCTATCTACTTATCAGTTGAGGGGCATTTGGTTGTTTCCATCTCCCTGTAGAGAGATCTCCCTGCCTCTGCCTCCCGTGGTTGGAAATGAAGGGTACACCACCAAGCCCCTGCTGCTATTGTATTCTTGATGGTAGCCATTCTGGGTGAGATAAGAAAAAGAAGTTTCAGTCTGCATTTTCATTGTAGGTTAGGATGTTGAACAGTGTTTAAAGTGTGTCTGGACATATTTATTTCTTCTTTAGAGGACCTCCTTTATAGTTCTGTAAGGAGTTACTTGTTTTCTTGCAGTTTTTGATTGAATTCTTTGACTATTCTCATAAAAATCTCTGCTAAAAGGTATTTATGCCGAAGATTTCTCTCCCATTCTGTGGTCTGTGTCATCATTTGATTAGTAGCTTCCTTTCTTGTCCCATTTCCGTTTGTTTGTTTGTTTATTTGTTTTGTTTCGTTTTAATTTTTGAGAGAGTATCCCTGTAGTCCCTAGCTGGCCTGGAACACACTATGTAGACTAGGCTGGTCTTGAACTCACAGAGAACTGGCTGACTCTGCCTCCTGTATGCTGGGACTAAAGGCGTGTGCCACAAAGCTCAGCATTGTCCCATTTCTTGATTCTGCTTTTATATGCTTTGTTACTGTAGTTCTATTCGGAGCATCATTGCCTATATTTTCATGATTAAGCAAATGCCTTGCCTTTTATCCCCCCCCCTTTGTTTATTATACTGTTACAAAATGAACAGAAGCACATAATTCCATGATCAATCTAAAAGTTTAATAGGATGGTAGGGATGGATAGCTCTGTGGCTAAAAGCAATGGCTGTCATTGCAGAATTCAGTTCCCAAATCCACACTGGGTGGCTCACATCCACCTGTAAATGTAACTCCATCTCTAAAGGAGCTGAGTCCCTTTCTGGCTTCCCCAGGCACCTGCACATATGTGGTTTTGCACAGCCACCAACATACAACAAATAAGTTTAAAGGTTCTAACACCCTACCTACCCAGTCTTTGTCAACTTCCCTGCTATACTCCCATAGGCCTCTTTGTCCCATTGGTCTCACTGTCCCATGGCCTCGCAGTCCTTGTTGGCCTGATGGTCCCACTGGGTTCAAAGTCCCTGCAGGCTTCCCACCATGCTGAGCAACGCACAGGCATGAATATCCCACAGGCCCCTCTGTTCCAGCAGGCCTCAGGTCCACAGGCCTTGTGGTCACATCTAGATGGCCCTGGAACTGGGACCCTCAGCTCTCCCTCTCCCTCATCCCTTGCTGGGGCTGTGTGGTAAGACCTGTGGTCAGGGCTTCTCTCTGCTCTGACCCCACGTCATCAGGTTTACTTTGCCCCTCCCCTCCCCTTTGCACAGTGCTACTTCCAGCGTGGGCGGTGCTCTCCTCAGCAGGGGGTTCCATGCTGCTTACCAAGTCAGGTCAGAAGCTCTTCATAACCTGCTCAGCGGTGACTCCACCATTTCCCCAGCAGAGCTGACTTCCTCATGCTGCTACCTCTTGGTGCAGCTTTGCCTTGTGAGCAGGTGAGTGCGGATTGGGTAGGTGCAGAAGCTTCTCTGCTGCTGGAGCTGGGGCAGGAGCGGGAGAGCTGGGGCAGGAGCTGGGCAGGGGCTGGGCACGGGCGGGGAGGGGGCTAGGGCAGGAGCTGGGCAGGAGCTGGGGCAGGGCGCTGGGGAGGCCTGCAAACTCGGCAGAGCTCATGCCCCATCAGCGGACTCCATTTTGAATCTGCGGTACCTGCAGTGGTGGCATGATCCTCCACAGGCCTAGCCGTCCTTGCTGGGTGGCAAGGCCTCTGGGCATGGGCACTCTCTGCCCGCCCCTCCTCTCCACACAGCCCTACTGTGGAACTGGGCGGTGCTGTGCTGAGCAGAGGGTTGCAGCACAGTTCAGACCTAAGGCCCCTCTTGCCTGCTCCCCTGCTCTAGGAGTCAGGCTGCACCCCCAGGTCCTCACCCACATTTCCCCTCAGAGCTGCACTCTCTCATCACTGGTACTGTCTCCTGGCCAGCCTTTGTCTCCCCATGGAGCAGGTGAGTGCTGATGGGGGCGGGGCAGAAGCAGCTCTGCTGCTGGAGCTGGAAGGAGCCATCCCTTCAGGTCCCAACCAGGCCACCCTGGAGCAGAGGTCACGTGGGCCCTTCCTGTGTCTTTCCTGCTGTAGCAGCAGAGGCTGGGCTGGGAGGACACACAGCAGGAGTTAGGAGTAACTGCTGATCAGTGAGTCATGACTTCATTCTTCTGCGTTCTGATAGGCAGTTTTCCCACCTCTGTTTGTTAAAGATGCTTTTCCTTTGACCATTCGAGGTTTCTGGAATCTTTGTCAAAAACGAGGTATCTTGGCCGGGCGTGGTGGCGCACGCCTTTAATCCTAGCCCTCGGGAGGCAGAGGCAGGCGGATCTTTGAGTTCAAGGCCAGCCTGGTCTACAGAGTGAGTTCCAGGACAGCTGGGGCTACAGGGAGACCCTGTCTCAAAAAAGAAAAAAAAAAAAAAAAAAAAAAAGAGGTATCTTTGTTTTAAATTATTTAATTTAATTTTTTTCTTCTATGGTGCCCTGTGCATTCTTTAAATTATCTGTCTATTCCATGGATCTATAGATTTTGTGCTCTAACTGTTCTATATTTATTACAACTTAAAATTAGGTACTCTGCTAACTTCTACCTTATTGTTTTTGTTCACATTTGCTTTGACTTTTTTTTCATCATTTTTTTAGTTAATTAATTTAATTTTTTATGTGTATGAATGTACTGTCTGCATGCAGGTTTGTGCACCCGTGTAGTGCAATGCCGAGGAGGTCAGAAGAGGGTTTTTCTTGGAGTTAAAGATGGTTCTCGGCGCCATTTGGGTGCTGGGGATTGAACCCGGGTCCTCTGCAAGAGCAGTCAGCACTCTTAACCGCTTGGCCATTTCTCCAGCCCCTTTTTTCCATTTTTGTTAGTAATTTTTTTTTTTTTTCTTTTTGATACAGGGTCGCTGGGACTCGCTATGCAGACCAGGCTGGCGTTGAATTCCCAAAGATCCACCTGCCTCTGCCTCCCAAGTGCTAGGATTAAAGGTGTGTGCCACCTTGCCCAGGTTTGTTAGTAATTTTTAAGATGTGTTTTTTATATTTATGGAAAAGTACATCCAGAGTCTTGATTGGGATTGCATCAAATCTGTAGATTGCTTTTCTCAGGATCACCAGTTTCACAAGATTAAGTCTTCCAGTATTTAAGTGCAGAAGAGCTTTTCGTCTTCTGGTGTATTCCTCTGTGTGTTAATGTTTTCAGTGGTACAGTTCATTTATATGCTGTATATAACAGAATCATATCTTCTGTAAATAGAGATACTTTAGCTCCTTTTACTTCTGTGTGTGTTTTATTTTATTTTAGAAGAAAAGAGCAATTGTCTTACAGCTGTAGGAAAGACTTCTAGCACTGTGTTGAATGGGAGAGGAGTGGACACACTTGTTAGATGTGGGCTGAATGCTTATATAGGTTACATGATTTAAAGGTACTTTCCCTCCATCTCTAGCCTTTTGATGACGTTGATCATGAAAATATGTTGACTTTTGTTGATGTTATTTTCTGTCTTTTGAGATAATCATGTGGTTTCTGTCTTTTAATTGGTTTATATATTATACTGAGTATATGTTACTGCATTTACTAATTCAACAACTAGAGCAGACCCAACACATCAGCCTTATACATGCAAATAACACCTTGCTTCAGAAAAGCCACAGAGGGAAAGAAGGTGTGCTGGGTAGGTTTAGTGTTTCAACCTGACACACCTGTTTTGAAGGAGCCTCAGTTGGGGAATTGCCTCCATTGGAGTGCCCTGTGGCCAAGTCTGTGGGGTATTTTCTTGATTTTTGAGTGATATGGGAGGGCCCAGCCCACTGTGGGTGGTGTCACCCCTGGGCAGGATGTTGTATATTATATAAGAAAGCAGATTGAGAATGGGCCAAGTGTACATGCCAGTAGGACCCACTCCTTCATGGCCTGTGTTTCAGCTGCTGTCTGCGCGTTTCTATCATGTTGTTGGGCTCCCTAGGCAATGAACTGTGACTTGGGAGATGTTAAGCAAATAAACCCTTTCTTTCCCAAGCTGATACTGATCAGAGTGTTTTGTCAGAGCAATTGAAAGAAAACTAGAGTGGAGGCCAACATTTTTTAATTGATGCTTTGTGTATTTCATACATCATTTTCCAATTCAGTTCAGCATATTTCCCCTTCCCTTCCCCCCCACACCCCACCCATCCCAGATCATGCATTCTGCCATAACTGTCTGCATTTTTCTCTCAGTTTTTTTTCCATTTTTTAGCAATAAGTGATAATTTTGAGTACAAGCATCCTTCATGCAAAAACCAACTTGCAAGCAGTTTGTGTCCAAACCCACACGCCCCTTGGTCCCACCATCACAGGGGGGGCTTGTATGTTTCAATCAAGTTGATCAAATAAGTGTCCAGGTTACATTGCTGCAGTTTCACCATTCACCCCAATCACAGCCCTTACATTCTACACCCCCTCTTCCACAGATTGTTCCCTAGGCTTAGAAAAGGGCACAGGTGGATGAGAACAAAACAGTCCACTTTTCTGGAGCTGCTGTCCTGGTCTCTGTCAATTCTGGCTGTTTCTTTCATGGGCTGACAGTTTGTCCAGGAATAACCCTTCATCCTACTAAGAAGCACAAGCATTAGATATATAGGTATTTAAACAGTATTAATTGTTATTAGGTTACTTTGGTATAGACACAGATGTTTGGATGGTATGTTAATCCATGAATTACATTTTTTTTCTGTTAAATATGACAGGGTCTTACTGTGGCTTATAACATCTCTGACCATTAGAGGGTGCAAGCTTGTGGCTCAGCCTGGGTTATCTCTCCAAGGAGAGAGCCAATAGCCAATTAGATTTGGGATATACAGCAATATGGCTGCCTCATGCTGCAAAGTATTTCCAGCAGTGAGTTGTAGCTGGTGCTGAGGAGGAGTCTTTTTGACTCAAGGAGACCCATATTGCTTATTGGTTAGTGGCTTTGGTAACACTCTCTGTATTCCAGAGACCATCTGTACCGTGCATGTGTGGTCTCAATACATCTTTCCCATGTTAACGTCAGGTCTTCGACAGCAGGGCCTTATCGCCTCTCTTCTTGCAGGTATCCAGTTTAGAGACAAGAGCCTTACCTTTTGTGGGGCCTTGGATCCCCTGGACAACATCTCTTGGTAGAATAATCCATTGCTGATGTCAGAGCTCCTGCATTAATATATTTTGTTAAGGCATACTTAAAGAGACTTTAGTATTATTTTGGTTCTGAATAGAGAATAATCTTTTCACAGTTCCTATGTCTATTAGTCAATTCAAGAAGGCAGTTTTACCGGTTTTATAAGAGATTACTTTATAATAGTTGTCTCCAATTTACAGTTGGAAACGACATCATCATCATATTTCTCCTTGTTCTATGGGGGGGAGGTAAGAAGAGTCTCTCATATTAAAACCTTTGGGCTCCTAGAAGGTAAGTTTCTTAGGCTCATTATACATAGTTGTTATAAGTAGGTCCACAGAGGGGTTTGATGTTTGTAGACATCTGAGGTTTTCTTCCTTTCAATTTTGGACAGGGCCCAACACTTTCTAGTTGGGCACTTTTCTGCAAGTTACATTTTTTATCTGTATCCCTCCCCATTTTTTTTCTTTTTTTGATTTTTGTTTTTGACCCATGGATCTCCACAAGGCAGTTGTATTATACATACCTATAGGGTGGAATCCTGGGTATATACCCACAAGACTCATCTTACTGCAGAGATACATGCACAGCTATGTTTATTGCAGCTCTGTTCACAATAGCAAAAAGCTGGAACCAGCCCAGGTGCCCCTCAACTGATGAGTGGATAGAGAAAATGTGGTACATGTATACAATGGAGTTCTATGCTGCGTAAAGAGGGACAACATCAATGAACTTTGCAAGTAAATGGATGGAGCTAGAAAAACATTTGTGTTAAGTGAAGTAACACAGTCCCAGAAAACAAAGACAAATGGTGTCCCTCATATGTGGATGCTAGTGCCAATAGCCCAGATATAAATTTTTCTCATGGAGAGGGATGCATAGTAAAAGAACAACAACAGAAAACTGCATCAGAAAACTGACTGAAATGGTGAATTGGAAGGGCGGGAGGGTGGGAGAGGGACACGGGTGTATATTCGATTAATGCATATTTAATTGATGTGAGTTCAACAAGTATCCAGTTTTGCCACAGCACTGTATACAGGTTACATGGTGGTTTAGGACTCAGTAAAAGTAAATATGTGTGTATATTAAACAACATTGGTTTACAGGCCCTTATAAAACGGTAATGCATCTGAGTTACACGGAGATATAAATTGCTGCTGTCCACATTCGTTCTACATAAAATCTGTATAACAATAACTTTGGGATTGGCACATACAAATGTGCTCTGTAATTTTTCTGTTGTACGGTATCACCTCATAGCATTCTCTTTCACCTATAAGATAATTTAAGGAAAAAATTAAGCTTGCTTCCCAAGTTAATCACTTACAGTCACCCAAAACAGCATGGGTAAATTTGATGAAAGGTCTCAACATTTTTGATGGAGGTAATTAGGGCTATAGACTTATAATCTCCCTTGTTTCCCACAGGATTTCTTAAGTTTCATGTTCATTTTCGTTTTGTTTTAGAACATTTAAAACTTCTCAGTTTTTTTAAATGATCATTTTTCATTTAAGAGTAAGTTCATTATTCACCAGAAGATTTTGGGCTTTCTATGTTGTCTCCTGCTGTTTGTATCTAGCTTTGTTCTGATGAGGTCTAATAGAATATGAGATATTATTGCTAAATTGGTTGAGACTTGCTTTGTCCTCTAGCATTGCTCTATTTGGGGAAGGCTCCATTAGTTCATGAGAAGAATGTTGTTCTTCAGTGTTTTGGAGGCAATGTTCTGTAGTTGTCTGTGTCCACTCAGTCCATTAGATTGTGGTGTTAGTCATCTTCAGTGTTTCTCTGTTCAGCTTTTTTGTGCCCTTTGGTGATACTGAGACTGAAATCTCTCAGTATTAGCTGCTAAAGTTAATCTGTATTTTATGTCTTGTACTACTATTTTGTGAAATTGGGTAGTGATATGTTTAGAACTTGTTATCCATTGAATGATGTCTGAAGTTACCTACTTTATCCCCACAAGCAGTGAATGAGCTTTGCCCTTTCCAGGCATTTTGCCAGCATTCGCTATCATTTGTCTCTCATCTTAGCCATTTTGACTGTGGTAATAAGTCTTAAGTAGTTTTGATTTTCATTTCCCTAATTACTCAGAACTTCTCACTTTTGAGTGTTTTCATACATGTGTACTTATATTTTTTTTATTTATTTTTGTATGTGCATGAATTACGTATGCATGCAGTCTGTCACCCTGTGTCGTGCAATGCCACGGAGGTCAGAAGAGGGTCTCGGATTCCCCTGGAACTGGAGTTCTCCTGGAATTGGAGTTAACAGACAGTTCTTAGCCACCATGTGGGTGCTGGGGATCGAACCGGGTCCTCTGCAAGAGCATCAGTGCTCCTAACCACTAGGCTATCTCTCCAGCCCACATGTACTATATTTACATCATTACCAACCTTGCTTATTTCGCTCACCATTCCCCAATACTCCCAACTGTCCTTTCCCAATTCCTCATCTCTGATTATTGTTTTTACATAATTATTCATATATATTAATCTTAAAATCTGGAATAAATTTATCTTTAAATTAGGAAAGTGGTTGGCCAGGCATGGTGGTGCATGTCTTTAATCCTAGCACTTGGGAGGCAGAGGCAGACAGATCTTTGTGAGTTCAAGGCCAGCCTGGTCTACAGAGTGAGTTCCAGGACAGCTGGGACTACAGGGAGACCCTGTCTCGAAAAGACCAAAAAAAAAAAAATTAGGAGAATAGCCATATCCCCCTGTAGTGTTAAATGCATTGCAGATGGCAGGATGAATTCAGGCCCTGGTCTGTCAGCAATGGCTGGCATTGACACCTGTTGTTTGTTTGTTTGTTTGTTTGTCTTTTTGAGACAGGGTCTCCCTGTAGCCCCAGCTGTCCTTCCTGGAACTCACTCTGTAAACCAGGCTGGCCTAAATCACAGAGATCCGCCTGCCTCTGCCTCCCGAGTGCTGGGTTAAAGGCGTGCACCATGCCAGGACACCTGTTTCTTTAAAAAACCAGAGCCCTGGAGGTCACTCCCAAGTGAAAATTGTTAGTAGGATTCCCAGTAGTTGAATAGGTGAGATCTATAGGGAAGAAACTAAAAGGTCTTTTAGTGTCACTTCATTTACATAGAGAAGGAATGATTACCTTGCTTCCTTCAAATGTTCTTCAAGTGTCCTTTACTATATAAAGTTGTATAGGAATTTCATGTTCATGTGAATATACAGCCTAATTTCTTCATTTTTTCTAGTGTTACAAATGAGTATTTCCTTTAAAAAAAAAGTTTTCTTTGCTTAACTATCCAGTTGCTCTACACTGTTTCCAATTCCTGATGTTCTGTTTCTATCTGACTATTCTGCTGGTAGGTTTATTACATGGTTTTTTTTTTTTATTTCACTTACTGAGTTTTTTTGTTGTTGTTTCATCTAAATTAAGTTTTCTTTAGTGATTCTTTCCTTTTGGGATTTAGTTTTCATGTTCTGCATTTTCTTCCTCATTTCATTCAGCTACTTGTTTGTGTTTACTTGGACATCTATCATTCTATTTCTGTACTGTTTAAGTTCATTCATGTACTTCTTTTTATATGTTTTGAAGCCAATGACCATATTTTTAATTGTTCTTTGGAATCTTGTATCTTGTATTTTTTTAAATGGCTCTCCTGGGAGAATTGATAGGGAATTGGTGATTGGAACATGGGAAAACAACTTTTCCTGGACTGTCAAAATATTTTGTTTTTGTAGAGGGAACAGGTTATCTGATTTAAGTTGTTAGTTGTCTTTGGTACATTCTTTTTTTTTTTTTTTAGACAGGGTCTCCCTGTAGCCCAGCTGCTGGAACTCACTCTGTAGACCTGGCTAGCCTTGAACTCACAGAATCCCCCTGTCTCTGCCTCCGATACTAGGATAAAAGGCATGTACCACCACACCCCAGCATGGAGATGGTTCTTACCATCATGTGGGTGCTAAAACCCTGGTCTCTGCAAGTGCAGTCTGGCCTCTTAACCTGAGCCCTCTCTCAGCCCTAGGCTGGATTTCTTAGTGTTGGTGTCTTCTGTGGATGGAACCTCATCCTGTGAGGGGACTGGGGCATGTGAAAAGGATTTGGGGCTGTGTGTGGAAGGTGAAGATTGAGACAATTTGACATGTCTGTAGACTTCTGGACTCATTTAGTTAAGGTGGCAATTAGGAAGTACATGATGTTGGAGAATCAAGAATAACAGTAAAGAGTAGTTAGTTACATAATGAGTTTGGGCAAGAAGCCAGCTCTGCGATTTAGTATAAAATGTCCTTAGAACCAAGGCCTCAAGGTTTCACCTGTTGGTCCCCTGCCTAGCAGCTTGTGTGGTGATGAATAAAGCATGTTTTATTTATGAATGGATCCACAGATCTTTAATACCACAGATTCCAGTGACTTTCTGTCCTTGACCTCAAGTCTTACCCCCGCATTTGGCATAGTCTTTGTCAGGATTCCACACAAGGAGTGAGTGAATCATTGTTCCCAGTGGCTGAGGGGGCATAGAAGAAGTGTCTCAAAGAAAGGATATGGTATTATGTGGCAGTCATTTTTCCTGCAGTGCCCCACAGAAAGCTGGAATGAGGTGCTGGAAGCTGTCTGTCTTTATATAAGCTGTGTCATTTGAACTAGGACTAATGCTGATTTTTCATTTATTTTATGTTGCAAAATATCCCTAGAAAAATTTCACAGATACCTGAATTTTGTGTGATGTTCACATATGGAAGAGTGTCATGTAGTTTGTCCATAGGACGTGTTCCATAGAAATACTTCAAATAATTTCTTTTTTGCCATGATGGGAAAAAGGGAACTTCCACTTTGTATTCATCCATACCTTCTGATCTCATCTAGTCTCTCACCCAAGCATCTGGCACTTAGGCCTGGGTCGCTGCATCTGCAGAGTGCTTGTTCGAATTAGTGACACAGGGATGAGTCTAGATCTGATTTAATCACCAAATACATTTTAGCAGAAACCAACCATTACCATTACATTCTTTCAGTGATCTACAGATTTCCTTGTCGCGGTCTTTCATCCTTTCAAAGGGTTTTTGTTTGTTTTACTTTCCAAAAACCCCAATTATTTGTTTACTAATCAGTTTCAACTACATAAATAGCAATAGTAAATTTTAGAGTAAATACCTATTTTCAACGTCTGTTTATATAGTTGATCAGAATTATTTAATCCAAATAAGCATTCCTTATTTCCTAATAATATGTATCTAATTTCTAAATTATGAATTTTTTTTTTTGGTATTTTTGAGACAGAGTCTCCCTTTTAGTCACAGCTGGCCTGGAGCTCACTCGGTAGACCAGGCTAGCATTGATCTCACAGAGATCCCCCTGCCTCTGTCTCCTAAGTGCTGGGCTTAAAGGCATATGCTTTTAAGGGCTAGCATCTCCCTTCCTAAAGTGGAACATCCTAACCTTGGGAGGTACAGCATAGTAATTGGTCATATCTCTGTTTCCTGTATTGTTACTGTGTACTATGGATGTAAGGAGTGTCCTATGGCCCATTTGCAGAAAGAGACTGATTACTGGCTGTCCAGAAACCCAGAATAAACACTAAAGATTTCAGTTATGTAACTGGATACAAAACAAGTTCAGGAAGGAATGTCCATGGAATCAGGGACAAAGGCTTTCAACAGTATAGGGGCCTTTTTGGTAGGTAATAAAGCCTGTGGTATTTCCAGCAGCTCCTGGGGTCTGTAATAGCAGGGCAGCTCCTCACAGCCCTCTTTTCCTGGTCTGGGAACTCAGCCCCACTGCATAGTGTTCTATTAGGCTCAGGTGTGCTCTAAGTCCTTGCAGCCTTGTGAAATCACCATAGAGTGTGTCCAGGGCTGGAAAGAAGGCTGTGACAAAGCCTATGGCAGAATACAAGAGGCCATCTCAGTAGGTGGGCACACTCCCCTGGGTAAGAGGAGTGAAGAGGCAAAGAAACAAAGGAAGAGGGGCTGGGGAAAATAAGTTGTGATAGAGGAGGTTGGCATGTGGGCATGGTCAGAAGATTGGCAGGACCAGGCAGGAAGCAGGGAAGAGTGGGCAGTGCCAGAGAAGGCAGAGGCTCTTGGGAAGGCAGGTCTTGTAGGAACTGTAAACTTACAAGATCCAGAGCCAGCACATGGAGCACTAGGGTGCACATATAGCAGAAGCTCCCACCTCAAAGGCAGAGATGCAAAATCTCTGGAGATCAACAGGAACCGGCAGAGAGGTGTGGTGCAGCAATGGAGGGGTGCTCCTTGAAACCTCCCAGGGTGAGTGCAGGGGGAGAAGGAAGCTGAGGTCATTGGAAAGGTCACCTGATCAGAAGAGTTCTGTGGCACTGAAGCCCTGTGGGCTTAAGATTTAAAAACTATGTTTTTGGATTTAAAGGCAGAGCTGAGAAATTGAAGGATTTGATCTGTATTTATGCTCATTGCTCAGAGAGTTGTGTTCAATTTAATTTACTTGTGTCTTTATTGCCTGAATGTATGTAGATGCATCTGTCCCCACAGATGTCAGAAGTGTGTCTGGATCACCTGAAACAGGAGTTACAGATGGTGTTACCCTTCCAAGTGGGTGCTGGGAATCAAACCCATGTTCTCTGCAAAAGCAGCCAGGCTCTTAACCACTGAGCCATCTCTGGAGCCCCTGAATTTATTGATTTTTAAATTTATTTATATATATATTTTTATAATTCTAGACCCATGTTCCCCCCATCACCCCACCAGAGCTCATGAATTTGGCCAAACATGCTTTTCATCTCTTTCTAGTCTTTCTCAATATTCTCCATGTGGAGTTGACTGTTTTGAGCAGAAGTTCACTGTTTCAGTCAGTTTTTTGATGCATTTCCTTTTGCTGTTGTTGTTGTTGTTGTTGCCAATAGCATCACTCCCAACTGTTTGACAAAAGCTCAAGGGGCCATGCACAAGAAATACTTACAACTAGGTAATTGGCACTAGCATCCACAGATGAGGGATACCTTTCATCTTTTTTTTGGGACTGTGTTATTCACTCAGCATGATGTCCTCTAGCTCCACATTTTGCCAAAGCTCAGTGTCTCTTTCTTTACTGCTGCATAGAACTCCATTGTGTAATGTACCACATTTTCTCTATCCACTATCAGTGAGGGCATTTGGGTTGTTCCATCTCCTTTGCGTGCGTGCGTGCGTGTGCATGCAGGTTAGCATCAGGTGTCATCCTCAATTTCTTTCCACTTTATTTTTTGAGACAGGGTCTCTCATTGAATTTGGAGCTCACTGACTCAGCTGGACTGGTTGGCAGGTAATGCAGATGGCCTCGTGCCCCCATTTCCCAGAACTGGGATTATTGGTACACGCCACCATATCTGGCTTTTTATGTGAGTGCTGGGGATTTGAACTCAGGTCCTCATGTTTCTACAGCAAGCCCTTTATCAAATAAGCCATCTCCCCCAGCTCCTCAATATGTTACTTTTTTTTTTTATTTATTTCTGTATGTGTATGAATGTACTGTCTGCATGCAGGTTTGTGCACCCGTGTCGTGCAATGCCGCGGAGGTCAGAAGAGGGTCTCGGATTCCCCTGGAGCTGGAGTTCTCCTGGAATTGGAGTTTCAGACGGTTCTACGCCGCCATGTGGATGCTGGGGATCGAACCCGGGTCCTCTGCAAGAGCGGTCGGCGCTCTTAACCGCTAGGCCATCTCTCCAGCCCCTCAATTTAATCTTAAAACAAACTATGGGTAAAAGATTTGTATGTTCCCACAGGTCAAAATGTCACCAACTTAATGGCTGAGAAAGAAAAGATACAGCCTTGCATTGTGCAGGATGTACCAAGAAATACCAGCATAGAAGTTGGCCCATCTAAGCATTAAAAGGAGGAAAAGTCTCAGACTGATACAGGCATGAAACATTTCTGTGGATCCTATTTGTAACAAGTGTTTATAATGAGTCCTAATGAACCTTACCTTCTAGGTACTGCAAAGTTTTAATATGAGACACTTTCTTACCTCCTTTTCATAGAACAAAGAAAAATATGATGGTAATGAAGTCATTCTTTAACTGTAAATTAGAGCTGACTATTATAGAGATTATCTCTTATAAAACCAGTAAAACTGCTTTCTTTAATTGACTAATAGACATAGGAACTGTGAAAAGATTATTCTCTATTCAGAACCAAATATAATACTAGAGCCTCTTTAAGCTGTGCATTTAAGCAAAATATATTAATGTAGGAGCTCTGACATCAGCAATGGATTATTCAACCAAGGAGATGTTAGCCAGGGGATCCAAGCCCCCACAAAAGGTAAAGGCCTCTTGTCTGTAAACTGGGATACCTGCAAGAAGAGAGGCGGTAAGGCCCTGCTGTTGAAGACCTGATGTAAGCATGGGAAAGATGTATTGAGACCACACTTACAAGTATACAGTTGGTCTCTGGAATACCAGAGAGTGTTACCAAAGGCCACTAAACCAATAAAGCAAATATTGGTCTCCTTGAGTCAAGCAAGACTCCTTTGTCAGCATCAGCTACACCTCACCTGCCTGGAAATACTGTCCAGCAATGGCAGCCATATGTCTATATATCCCAAATCAAATTGGCTATTAGCTCTCTCCTTGGAGGAATACTCATGGCTGATGCCACAAGCTTACATCCTCTAGTGGTTAGGAGATGTTATAAGCCACAGTAAGACCTTGTCATCTTTTACAGAAAAAAACATAATTCATTGATTAGCATACCATCCAAACATCTGTGTCTACACCAAAGTAACCTACCATAATAATTAGTACTATTTAAATACTTATATGTCTAATTGCTTGTGCTTCATTAGTAGGATTGAAAGGTTATTCCTGAACAAACTGTCAGCCCATGAAAAGAAACAGCAAGAACTGGTCAGAGTTCAAACAACATCTCCTACGACATCAGAGAAAGTAGACTGTTTTGCTTCTCGTCCACCTGTGCCCCTTTTCTAAGCCTACAGAACAATCTGTGGAAGAGGGGGCATGGTAGAATGTAAGGGCTGCGATTGGAGTGAATGGTGAAATGACAGCAATATAGACTGGGCGCTTATTTGATCAACATGACTGTACATACAAGCCCCTCCAGCTGGATGGTGGGAGCCTTGGGCTGTGTGGGTTTGGGCACAACTGCTTGCAAATTGGTTTTACATGAAGGATGCTTATACTCATAACTTATTACTTATTGTTAAAAAATGAAATAAAAGAAAGTAAATAAAAAAAATTTAAGTGTGAATATGTAATTGTATATATTACTTGTGCAATTAATATATGGGCTCATGTTACACTTTCCACTTCTTTTCATTTTAAGGGGAAAACCAGTTCTCATATTAAACATCTACATGCACACCTTGAATGAACATAGTGTATATAACAGTTAAGGTTTTTAATATGACAAACTGACTTGCTTTCTACTAGACAATTTATCTAATTGAGGTATAATTGGCAATAAAACTACTTTTGAGAGGTACTACAAACACAAACTGTTTCTATGCTTTACTTTAATAATAATGATATGAAAGACATGAGCCACACAGAATAGAAGGGATTTTAGAGCAATTCCAGTGGGCTCAGTTTTTTTTTTTTACACAAATGTTTACAGCAATTTTATTTGTAATACTGAAAGACCACAAATAATTCAAAGTTCCATGAATAAGGAAATGGATACAGGAACTATGATAAATCTATACAATGAAATACTACTCAGTGAATTTAAAATTCACTATTGTTATAGTCTGCAACACAGAATCAAAGTAATTATTCTGTTTAAATGACTATGGCTTCATTTTCATAGAACTAGAAAATTCAAACCAGTCTGTAGTGACAGAATTCAATAGTGGCCTCCCAATTGTGTAATGAGAGGGAGAAATTATGAAGAGGCAGGAAGAAAGTTTGGGGGCAACAGATATGTCTGTATCTTCATTATGGTGATAGATGCATCATTTGTGAATGCGTGTACTCAAATATCAAATTGCACGCTGTAAATAGGTCATTTATATTTCATTATATCTCAATAAAGCTGGAACAGAAAAATCCACACATGACAAATGTTGGCAGTAATTATTTAGGATGGTATTCAGTTTGTTCTATATCCTTCACTTTACAAATTTATAAGTAAATATATTACACTTATATAAGAAAGAATCACAGTAAAATCAGAAAAATAAAGCATAAGTTTATGACCTTGGACAGTATGCTTTTATTATATTTTTTCTAACTTTCAAAAATATAAACATATCACTGAGTAATCTGATTTTTCACTCAGAGTCATAGTAGAAGTTTTGTAGCTTACAATTGACTTTGTGTTATTTTTAAAAAATAAACCCACAGCATTCTTTGTGTTTCTTTTGTTGTTGTTCTCTTTAAGTTTATATTGCTCCAAAATATGCATATATACACTCCACACATATACTAAAATTGAGATGTCTGAAAATAAACTATAGGTTAATTCCAAAAACATGTTTAGGGATCCACCTTTTAGGTAGAGTTACATGGAGGTAAAAAGAAATATTACTTTAAATTCCTAAAACATAGCAAGTAGACATATGCTTCTGTACAGTGAAAGAAGCAATCGAAGAAGTGAAGGGAAAACCCACAGGTGGGTGGGAGGAAACCTTTACCAGTGAAATATCTGACAGAGTATTAACATCCAGAGCATATAAACTACTCAAAAAATGAAGGAATAAGAAAACAAATGACCCACTCAAAAGATGGAGTAAAGAGCTACACAGAGACTTCACAAATGAAGAAGTAAAGTTGACTGAGAAACATCTTAAAGAGTGCTCAGCATCATTAATAATTAAGGAAATGCAAATTAAAACCACTTTAAGATTTCATCTTACTCCAGTAAGACCACCTATGATCAAGAAAACAAAGGATACCAAATGCTGGAGAGGCTGTGGGGAAAGGGAAACACTCATGCACTGCTGGTGGGAATGTAAACTTGTGCAACCCCTATGGAAAGTAGTGTGTAGAACTCTCAAAAGACTCAAAATGAGCCTGCCACCTGACCCAGCCATAACACTCCCGGGTATATACCCACCAGACTCATCCTATCACAGAGATACATGCACATCCATGTTTACTGCAGCTCTCTCACAATAGTGAAGAGCTGGAACCATCCCAAGTGTTCTTCAAGTGACGAGTGGATAGAGAAAATGTGATACATGTACACAATGGAATTCTATGCATCATGAACTTTGCAGGTAAATGGATGGAATTAGAAGCCATTATGCTAAGTGAAGTAACACAGTCTCAGAAAAACAAATGACATGTAGTGTCCCTCATTTGTAGATCCTAGCACCAAATCCCTATTTGTAAGGCAAACTGAATAATTCTTTTTTTTTGGGGGGGGGCAAATATAATACCTGATGTTATTCATCAACTTACTATGTAATGTGTGACTATAAAGTAATATTTTTCTTTACCTGCATACAACTCTATTGTCATGAATCCCTCAACATGTTTTGGAATTTAAAAAAATATGTCCACGGGCTCAGTTTTTTTATGGAAAATATCTAAAACAGAACAAGTGCTTCTTTTTTTTTTTTTTTTTAATTTTTTTTTTTATTATTTATTTTTGTATGTGTATGAATGTATTGTTTGCATGCAGGTCTGTGCACCCGTGTCGTGCAATGCCGCGGAGGTCAGAAGAGGGTCTCAGATTCCCCTGGAACTGGAGTTCTCCTGGAATTGGAGTTACAGACGGTTCTCAGCCGCCATGTGGGTGCTGGGGATCGAACCCGGGTCCTCTGCAAGAGCATCGGTGCTCTTAACCGCTAGGCTATCTCTCCAGCCCCACAAGTGCTTCTTTATTATCAAAGTCTAGTCCTTCAGGACTAGAACTAGTAACAACTAGTTCCAGTAACACATCCTGTAAGCTCCAGTCAAATGACCCTTCCTTGAAAGGAATAGATTCCACATCCCCGAACTTTGTTAGACATAGATCTTCTTTGCATGGAAAACAGAATATGAAAAAGCTTTGGCAAGCCTTCAGGTGACTTGTGGTGGCTCTCCAAGAAGAGCACTGTCAAGATCATCACCCCTGTCACTGATGATGGCCAGGCTTTGGACGATGTATTATAATGAGCTGTATAAACTGTCCTTCCAATCTCCAACCTTCATTTTTGTCCTTTAATCTTATCTGCCCTTGCCAAACCATGCTGCCCTTTTCCCTTGCGTGCGAGTAGAAAGACCATTAAAAATGCTGAAGCCACCCAAGAGATGGCTCAATGGTAAGAGCCCTTGCCACCAAGCCTGACCACCTGAGTTCAATCCCTAGGATCCACATAGTAGAACTGACTCCTGGAAGTTGTCCTCTGACCTCTACATGCTACTGTGAGTGCCTTCACCTGCAGATATGTACACATACACACACACACATACACACAAATACACATACACACACACCCCAAAAGACAAAAAAAGTGAAAAGATTTTTTAAATACCCAAGCTATCAGATGAAAAAGCACTACTTGAGATATAAATTGCTGCTGTCCACGTTTGTTCTACATAAAATCTGTATAACAATAACTTTGGGATTGGCACATACAAATGTTCTCTATAATTTTTCTGTTGTACGGTATCACCTCGTAGCATTCTCTTTCACCTATAAGATGATTTAATGAAAAAATTAAGTTTGCTTCCCAAGTTAATCACTTTCAGTCACCTAAAACAGCATGGGTGAATTTGATGAAAGCTGTACCTTGATTCCACCTTATAGGTATGTATAATACAACTGCCCTCTGGAGATCCATGGGTCAAAAAACAAAAAGCCAAAAAAAGAAAAAAAATGGGGAGGAAAACAGATAGAAATGAAACCTTTTTGTCAAAAACCTTGCAATTCAAATCTTAAAACTAACAACAGGAAAAGATCTGTATGTTCCAACAGGTCAAAATGTCACCAACTTAACGGCTGAGAAAGAAAAGATACAGCTTTGCATCGAGTAGGATGTACCAGAAAGTGCCAACAGAAAGGTTGGCCCATCCAAACACTGAAAGGAAGAAAAGCCTCAGATTGCTACAAACATCAAACCCCTCTGTGGATCCTACTTGTAACAACTATGTATAATGAGGCCTAACGAAACTTACCCTCTAGGAGCCACAAAGGTTTTAATACGAGAGACTTTCTTACCCCCCCCCCATAGAACAAGGAGAAATATGATGATGATGTTGTTTTCCAACTGTAAATTGGAGACAACTATTATAAAGGTAATCTCTATTATAAAGGTAATCTCTTATAAAACTGGTAAAACTGCCTTCTTGAATTGGCTAATAGACATAGGAACTGTGAAAAGGATTATTCTCTATTCAGAACCAAATATAATACTAAAGTCTCCTTAAGCTATGCACTTAAGCAAAATATATTAATGCAGGAGCTCTGACATCAGCAATGGATTATTCTACCAAGGAGATGTTGTCCAGGGGATCCAAGGCCCCACAAAAGGTAAAGGCTCCTTGCCTCTAAACTGGGATACCTGCAAGAAGAGAGGCGATAAGGCCCTGCTGTCGAAGACCTGAAGTTAACATGGGAAAGATGTATTGAGACCACACATGCAAGTGTACAGATGGTCTCTGGAATACCAGAGAGTGTTACCAAAGGCCACTATACCAATAAAGCAAATATGGGTCTCCTTGAGTCAAGCAAGACTCCTCTGTCAGCACCAGCTACACCTCACCTGCCTGGAAATACTGTGCAGCAGAGGCAGCCATATGCCTGTATATCCCAAATCTAATTGGCTATTGGCTCTCTCCTTGGAGGAATAACCCACGGCTGATGCCACAAGCTTGCACCCTCTAATGGTCAGGAGATGTTATAAGCCACAGTAAGACCCTGTCATATTTAACAGAAAAAAATGTAAATCATGGATTAACATACTATCCAAACATCTGTGTCTATACCAAAGTAACCTACAATAACAATTAGTAATGTTTAAACACCTAAATATCTAATTGCTTGTGCTTCATTAGTAGGATCGAAAGGTTATTCCTGGACAAACTGTCAGCCCATGAAAGGAAACAGCCAGAATTGACCAGAGTCTAAGACAACAGCTCCAGAGAAAGTAGACTGTTTTGCTTCTCATCCACCTGTGCCCCTTTTCTAAGCCTAGGGAACAATCTGCAGAAGAGGGGGTGTGGTAGAATGTAAGGGCTGCGATTGGGGTGAATGGTGAAACTACAGCAATGTAGTCTGGACACTCATTTGATCAACTTGATTGAACATACAAGCCCCTCCTGCTGGATTGTGGGACCCATGGGCTGTGTGGGTTTGGGCACAACTGCTTGCAAGTTGGTTTTGCATGAAGGATGCTTATACTCATAAATTATCACTTATTGCTAAAAAATGGAAAAGAAAACTGAGAGAAAGATGCAGGACAGTTATGGCAGAATGCATGATCTGGGATGGGGTGGGGTGGGATGGGGGGAAGGGAAGTGGAAATATGCCTGAACTGAATTGGAAAATGATGTATGAAATACACAAAGCATCAATAAAAAAAAAAAAGAAAAGAAAAAGCACTACTTGTTCAGTTTGTGTATCCAACAAATTGAGGCCAGACTATCTTCTTAAAGGCTTTTAGTATAT
The DNA here is from genome assembly GCA_009823505.1 of Rhizomys pruinosus. Classification (NCBI taxonomy): domain Eukaryota; kingdom Metazoa; phylum Chordata; class Mammalia; order Rodentia; family Spalacidae; genus Rhizomys; species Rhizomys pruinosus. The sequence continues at coordinate 555,145 of VZQC01005393.1, forward strand.
CATCCTCATTTTTCAAGTAATGAGTAAACCCAGGGCTTTGGACATATAGGCAGGTGCTCTACTACTGTGCTGCTTCCCCAGCCCCAGACTATCTACAGTCTTCTTATGCAGAGACATTGAGAACTGTTCTGAGCTCTGAACATTCTTAAACACTTTGCCTCCTGATTATCATCAGACCTCAGCATGCAACAACAGCTGTTTATGCTCTTACTTCCACAGTATCATATGACACGAGAGAATAATCTAGAACTGAACACATGGGCCTTTACCTAACTTCCAATTTTTAGTACAACACTAACCCTCTGTTTATTTCTGCCAACATTCCTCTTCATAGCGGACTTTCTCATGAGAGACAGTGTGTTGATTTACACCCTGGTCTAAGCTCCTTGGGGTAATTGCTCCAGAATGTTTTCTGTGCTGTCAGAACCAACTCCTACACAACATTTAAACTCCAAATTGCATTTGTTGACAATGTGATCCTTCATGGTGTCATGCAGTGTGGACTTGGTTATGTTTGTTACAAAACTAAAAGAAGTACACTTCCTTCTTAGCACACAAACAGGAACATGAGTGGAAACGATGCTGCTAGCTTTAATTGCTTGGTGAGTCAGTCTTCCGTTTCCTTAGCTGGTCCCTGAATACAGAGCGATGGAGGCTGTGGAGAGGAGTCCGGGGCCACCTTCTTTGCCACAAATGCCTTCAGCTGAGTCTTTTATTAATGTCTCCACCACTGGGTGTGGATTTCAGGCACAGCAAGCTGGAATGCTACGTATTAAGAAGCTTGTAAAGCCCTCGTGTTTATATGTGAAATACTGAGCATCTGTCTCAACCAGCTTCTAATCCAATATTCTTGCTTTAATAAAAAAAGCCTGTGGTTGGGGCTGGAGAGATGGCCTAGCAGTTAAGAGCGCTGACCGCTCTTACAGAGGACCCGGGTTCGATCCCCAGCACCCACATGGCGGCCGAGAGCCGTCTGAAACTCCAATTCCAGGAGAACTCCAGTTCCAGGGGAATCCGAGACCCTCTTCTGACCTCCGCAGCATTGCACGACACGGGTGCACAAACCTGCATGCAGACAGTACATTGATACACATACCGAAATAAATAAAATTTAAAAAAAAATTAAAAAAAAATCCTGTGGTTTTAAACTTAATTTTTGTAAGTAAACAGCCTGTAACTTTTTGATGATTTCATTGATTCATGGCCTGTACATCTCCACAAATTACTGAAGACTGTTTTTAGGGCACCAACATCTATTACAGCTGTAAACTAAACTCAGCATGTCAGGCATCGTAGCTCTGAGGAAACAGATATGGAATCTTTGGGCCTTATTTCTTCGGGATCCTAGATGCCCCCTGAACCAGTAAAATTCATTTGATCTTCAACAACTCGAAGGTGAAAATAAAAATATAAACCTTTTTGCTCTAATTAGCTACTAATGTCATAAAGCTAAAACTGATTAAAAGTTAAAACTGGTAAAAAGAAATTCTAAATATAAATGGTTATATTTTCGGGTATTATATATGTCTAGTGTATGACAGACAAATGGTCTGGATAGAGTACATGGAATTATATATCACGCAACTTGTACCACACATAATTCACTATTTTAGCTCATTAAGTCTAAAGAATTTATCTCCTGTTCATCGAGTCCACCCTTGTGAACCTGGTCATTACACCCATGTCAAATTTCTATAAAAAGCTTCTAACACTCCCAATCTCTACAGTTAATTTGTCCTACAGTAACACAGGTCATGGGCCAGCATAAGCATGCAGTGTATACTTTGGACAACAATGCCATGGGGTGCTAGAAGTAGAGAACCAAAGGTGTTTGCTGAGGGATTGACTGCCTTAGGTATGTGAGAGTGGCAGTAGATTTCCATTACTATAATAAAATACCACAGACAACTTAAAAAGAAAGGCTAAGCGTAGTGGTGCACACCTTTAATCCCAGCACTCGGGAGGCAGAGACATGTGGATCTCTCAAGGCCAGCCTGGTTTACATAGGGATTTCCAGGCCACTGGGGCTACAGGGAGACCCTGTCTCAAAAAGACAAAATAAAGGTTTACATTTGCTCATGCTTTCAGATCATGGTTGGCCCTTCTGCTTCAAACCACAGACAAAGCCATTGCCTCATCAATGGAGTGTGAAGAACAGAGAAGCAGAGAGGCTAAAGTTCTCCAGTATCTTTGAGAGCACATTTCCCATGGCCTAAAATTCCCCCCATGTCTTAGCACCCCTCAGCAGTGCCAAGCTGGGGACTGAGCCTTCAAGACACATGGACCTTTCTGGGGCATTCCAGATCAAAGCCATAGCAACGATCAATTAAGGAAAGATAGGTTTCAAGAATACTCGGGGTCAATATTGAGCTTCATTTAATAGTAGATCATTTTCTGACAGTAGGAAGAAGCATTTGGGATAAGTTGAATTTGGTAAGCTTATGAGTCCTCAAGGAGACCACAGGTATGAATACATCTGGAGTGTGGTTTGCATTGAAGATATAGCTAGAAATCAGTAGTGTGCAGATATCATTTGTTAGAAGTTTTAAACCAAGAACAGGCAATCCATGTGTCTCATAAACATTAATGAAGATTAAGAAGTTTAAAAAGTATTTGAAGGGCTTGAGAGATGACTCAGTGGTTAAGACCACTGGCTGCTCTTGTAGAAGACCAGGTTTAATTCCCAGCACCCGCATGGTGGCTAACAACCATCTCCTTTTCCAGGAGACCTGATGCCGTCATCTGACCTCCATGGGCATTGCACCACATGGATGCACTTACATACATGCCGGTAATACATTTATACAAATAAAAAAATATTTAAAAAATATTTGAAATGACATTGGGTTCATATTCAAGCTCTCAAACATGAGTGTGTTTCGATAACATTCTCTAAAATGAAGCAGCATTTTTTACTGCAGCTGTGGAGGGAAGGTAGCAGGCTGTAAAGCACAGTGGTTGGCAGCAGGAGAAGAGAGTACAGAAAAAGGAAGTGGAGGAAGAAAGGCAAGGTCTGGCCCAATTCAGAGATGAAACTCAGGTTCGACCTCCAGCCATGGTTGTGCTTGGCTAGTGTGGTGTTTTTAAATTTTTTCAACATAGACACTCTGTGGTGGTTTGAATGAGAATGTCCCCCATAGGCTCCAAGTATTTGGACATTTTGTCCACAGTTGGTGGTGCTGTTTTGGGAGGGTGGCCTGGCTGGAGGAAGCGTGTCACTGGGAGCAGGTGAGAGTTCTCAAGCCATTCAGATTTCTTGTCTGTCTCTGCTTCCTGTGCCTGCTTGAAGACTTGATCACTCAGCTTTCTGCTCCGGCCACATCTGCCAGTATGCCTCCCTGGCCATCATGGACTCTTACCCCTTTCGAACCATGAGCCATATAAACACTTCCTTTTACAAGTTGCTTTGGTCAGGATCTTCACAGCCAACAGCCTGCTCTCTGGTACCAACTTCTGTATTAGTTACCTTTCTGTTGCTGTGATAAAACACCAAGACTAGGGTTTCACTATGTAGCCAAGCTGCCTTCAACTCCCTATGTTGCCTAGGTTGGCCTCAAACCCATGCTTCTCCTGCCTGAGGATCTCCTGTGCTGAGACCCACAGGCCTGCACTGCTAGGCTCCACCCCAGGTGATGACTTTTACTCCCCTCATTGCACTGAGTTCCCCTTCTGGCTTAGGCACTGTCTTAGTTACTTTTCTGTTCTGTGATAATATATCCTGACAAAATCATCTTGAAGGAGAAAGGGTTTATATACATTGGCTCACAGTTCAAGGATGCAGTCTATCACATGGGGAGCTGGAGGCAGCTGGCCACTGCGTCCACAGTCAGTAAGCAGAGAGTGATGAATGCTGTGCTCACCTGACTTTCTCCTTTTTACTGAGTCCAGGATCCAAGCTGAAGGAAGAGTGCTGTACACTCTTAGGGTAAATCTTCCCACTTCAATTAACCTAATCAAGATAATCCTTCCCCGGCATGCCTAGAGGCTAACCTCATTGGATAATCCCTCATAGGTGCGGCCAGAGACTTGCCCACTAGGCAATTCCAGATCTCCTAAAGTTGAATGAATGTTCTATCTGATTCTTCCTGTCCTGCCTCAGGTGCATGAAGATGGGCAGAATTTCCCTCCTGCCACCTGCAATCTCATCTGCTTGTCCATTGCCCACATCCATTTTCATCTGTAGGTTCTGACTTCTGTTGTCAAAAATGGATACAGTGCAAATGGGCAGGTAGCAGGAATGTGGCTTCTGATGCAATCACGATGACTCTTCTGGACAGATGAGAGTTTTCTCTGATTAAGTGCACAGTGGCACCCAAAGGGAACGTGATGGAAATGGCGACAAAAGTGGCTGTGGCAGGGAACAATGCAATCAGCAACATGCTCCTTCAAACCTGTGACTCAGCGAAGTGGGAACTTCTGACAGAATCTGAAGGTTTGGAAAACAAACCTTGGCAGGTCAAGGCTAAATGAAGTAATAGGTAATTCCAGTTTCTCTTTTGGCAGGCATCTTTCCACACATCAAACAATATCTACTCTAAAATGACATGAAGTGCCTATTAACATAATCACTACTTGGGTGAGTGATGGATGAATAAACAACCCAATCCACAGGTGGTGTCTCTGTGTCTGTATCTCAGTGAAAAGAGAGCCTTAAATAGTTCTTTTGAATTCTTTTTTTTTTTTTTTAAAGAATAGCCTTCAAAATCTAACGTAGCTGAGGTCGGACGCTGACATTCTTGGTGTGGAGCCCAGAGCTAAGAGGAGTTTTACTACAAGCTATGGAAGGGGAAAGGCCCCGATGTTTAATCAAAAACCCCTAGGAGAAAAAACTTTGAAAATGTTCTCTTTTCAATAACCGCAAGACACACATTGCCTTTTAAGATTTGTTTTATGGAACAGTAGACATCATTTAGTCTAGGAGAATACTGTATGGCTTAATTATTTTTTCCTTTTCCAGAATCTCTGCCAAGAACTATGAAGTGAAATGAAATGAGAGAGCAGGGAGATAGCTGCTAAGTAATCTCTTTATTGTGTTTCTAATAAGATGGCTACATCATTTCTGTGGCTAACATATAGCCATGTTAGTTCTGAAATAAGCTCCTACGGTTCCCTCCCAGTGGACTCCAGTTCCAAGAATACATCATTTACAATGGGAGAAGTGGATTTCTCAAAAAGTTTGCTCCTCGCTTAAACTTTTAAAGACTTTGGAGTAGATTGCTCAAACAGGAAACCAACAGCTGGATTTGCATACATAATTTGATATTGATTGAGCACCGTCTACAGGCAAGGCACTGAGAATTTAATGAGTAAGAAGAGAAGCAGACTAGGGCAGAAGTCTGAGGAAGACAGTTGAAGGAAGGAGACTTGCAAGCTGGTCAGGAAAGCAGGTAGGGCAGGGATGTCAAGGGCAAAAGCTTGTTCACACAGTAGGCTCAACGATGGCCAGGACTCAAGTGCCCACTGGATCTAGCAGCAAAAAGGTCATCATCAAGCCAGGTCACCGCAGTTTCTGCAGAATTGCTGGAGCAGAAATAAGATCACAGTGGACTGAAAAGGATTTGGAGCTAAGTAGTGAAGTGACTGCTGCTTAGAACACAGCGTTAGACAGAGAAGATGATTGACGTGGTTAGGTCCAGAGGAGGCAGAAATGGGCAGACAAAGCTACAGTGAAAGATCTGAGACTGGGAGTGGGGGATGGTAAAGGAGATAGCACCGTTGCCATGGTGACAGGAGGGAAGTGGCAGGTCAATGGTCAGTGCTGTTGAAAGCCTCCATCAGGCTCAACCACGCTGTTTGTCAAACAGTACATCCAGTGTATGGTAACACTGTAGGGGACGAAGGAAGTGAAAGATACTTGCTGTTTTGATGACTTCATTTTCTTAAAGCAATGCAAAGCAAGGTCATTTGCCGAGAGTGAGAAGGAAGATGGTGGGGCGTCTTGAGAAAAGTGGCAAAGGCTTGAGAATGTTTCAGAGGAAATTGTTGCCTGAGACATGCAGAACGATCCACAGGCATCCCCAGCTCTAGCTGGGATGACTTGCTTTACACACTTTATATTGCAAATACTCAGCAACCTAACTATATAGCAAGCAAATGGGGGTAGGAGAAGCCTAAAGCAAGATGATGAGGGGAGGCGGACATCTACAGCAAGAGGAGGGGCCGGGGTGATCCCGGTGGGATGGGTATCCAGTGGCTAGGAAGCCAAGGGCACTGCTGAGTATGACCGTCCTGGGTTCTAGGCTACATAGAGGTTTGTGGGCTGAGAAAGGCATGAGGGATAAAGGACTAGGGGGGCTTGGTACAATTTATGACGCTGAATAAGATGAGTATTGAGGAATAAGCATTAGGCACATACTTGAGGGGGCCATGCATATTTGAGGGCTCCACCCTCAGTTTGAGAGCTGCAGTACCAGGGGCTATGGTCACCCAGAACCCATGTGCCCCACCTTCTAGATGACATTCTGAGTCCCGGGACCCCTAGAATTACCTTCCTAAACAGTTCAGCATCCATTTTTATTGCTTGTGAAGGTCTCTTCCTAAGGGACTGTCCTTTGGTACCTCCACTCACACGACATTACACATAAGCCTCTTCCAGCAGCTGGTCTGGTCTGAGCGTCTTCAGGAAGCTGGACTGGACTGGTCTCCTTAGCAGTTCTTACTGTTTATATAAGCTTGGAGAGGGAGGGGCTCGGTATATCTGGTCAGTTTCAGAGACTTCATGAGACTTATGAGTTGCTTACTGAGTCAAGAGCCTCCTTAGAGTAGAATTTGCTACATAGCAATTATTTAAAACTTTTCTTAACAGTTTTCCATCTGAATAAATTTCCCCATAAGATAACAAAAAGTCAATTACATGAAAAATAATTAAAAAAAAGAAATGAAGATAAAATACCTGGAATATTTCTGGGTAGAGAAATTACTTCTCTATATTAAGATTTCCGGGGCTGGAGAGATGGCTCAGCAGTTAAGAGCGCCAACTGTTCTTGCAGAGGACCCAGGTTTGATTCCCAGCACCCACATGGCAGCTAAGAACCATCTTTAACTCCAGTTCCAGAGGAATCCAATGCCCTCTTCTGACCTCCATGGCATTGCATGACACCTGCATGCAGACAGTATACTCATACACATAAAAAATAATAAATAAAAAAAATTTTAAAGATTCCCAAGCCCCTTTTCTTTTCAAAGATTTATTTTTATTTATGTGTGTCTGTGTGTCTATGTATATGCTGGGGAGGAAGGTGGAGTTCCCATAGAGGCCAGAAAAGGGTGTTGGATCTCCTGGAGCTAGAGTTACAGGCAGTTGTGAGATGTCAGATCTGGGTGCTGGCAACCAAATTCAGGTCATCCACAAGAGCAGTACATACCTTTAACCATTGACCCATCTCTCTAGACCCTCCAAAGCCTTCCTAATTTATGATTTATTTCAGAGCTAAGAAACTCATAGATCTGGAGTTGAGGTGATTCCAAAAGTCTTCAAGGAAAATTCCTACTGGGAAAATCTACAGAGATGTTAAACTCATGACAAAAGGAAAATTAGAAAATAAGTAAGTATATGCAGTGTGACTAAAGGCTATCCAATGACTTCAAATATTCATATCCGAGGAAACAGAGCACTTCTAAAAAAGACTATAAAAATCCCTAAACTCACAACGGAGGGATTCCTAGCTATCAAGCAAGGCAATAAAAACCAGGAATTTATGAAAAGGTAAAAGTAAACAGGAACCCATTCAAAAATCTTGAAACGAAAAATATAATTAGCAGTGCTGAAAAAGAAGTTTAATGGTCTGGAAAACAGAATTGAGAAAATATCCCAAGACAGACCACACACAGATAAAATACAGGCAAACATTGAAAGGAAAATGAACGAGACACAGAAGATGTAATGGAAAGCAAGGACATTAAACTAAAAGAAGTTTCACAAAGGAGAGAGAGAATGGAAGAGAGAAAATATTAAGACAGAAAACTAATTTGAACAATATAAACATCTCATATATAAACATTCAAGGAAATCTAACATTATTTCTAACAGGAAAATCCAGAATTGGAGGACTAGAAGTTTTCCTTCCACCAAAATTCTACTGATATACACCAAGGATACCCACCATCCTTAGTCCTCAATACTGTATCAGAGACTCACTAAAGACTTATTTGAACAAGAGACTTTAGGGCTGGTGCAGAGTTTAGAGAGGAGATTACTAAAGCAATACAGGTGGGACATTAAGACAGGGAAAATTTAAGAACTGAAAATCTAAATTAGCGGGGCTGGAGAGATGACCTAGTGGTTAAGAGCACCGACTGCTCTTGCAGAGGACCCAGGTTCGATCCCCAGCATCCACATGGCGGCTGAGAACCATCTGTAACTCCAATTCCAGGAGAACTCCAGTTCCAGGGGAATCCGACACCCTCTTCTGACCTCTGCAGCATTGCACGACACGGGTGCACAAACCTACATGCAGACAATACATTCATACAAATAAATAAATAAAATAAAATAAAAAAAGAAAATCTAAATTAGCAAGTAGCTTGGATAAAGGCAGAGACTTGAGGTTTGAGGGATGTACTAAGTGATAACAGTGACCAGAAGGTTGGAGGATGATAGAATATTCAGAGTGGGAATCAGACAGATAGAGGAATGATCTAGAGAGTGGAGCCTGAACAGAATAGGAAATGACAGTGCTCCAACAGCATCGTGCTTGGTGACGGGGTGCTCTCAGATCAACTGGGAAAAACTCTCAGGGACAAGGCAAATTTCAACTGAAGCAAGAAAGAAGTTTCAGTGTTTTACTGTGTACATATAGAGGTAGAAAAGTTTCTTTAACCTGAAACACAGATTCCAGGGATGTCCTCAGAAAGCTCCTGAGAATAGTGGAGGTTTCACCAAAGTCGAATGGTGTTGGAGACAACTTTCCTGTCTGAACCTTGTAGGAAGCATTCTTGATTACACATGCAAAGATGCCAGTAGCCAAGAGCATCTATGATGGCACAGCCAGATAGACATGTGTGCAGACACAGGCTCTAATGTGACATGTCCTTTATGTTCAGATCAGATTCTTTTAAAAACTATGCCTTATAAAAAAAAAAAACTATGCCTTATTTATACTTGTATTAGTCAGGGTTCTCTAAAGAAACAGAAGCAACAGGACGAATATATAGCTATATACAATTTATTGATTTGCTCACGTGACAGAGCTCAAGTAGTCCAACAGTAGCCATGCTGCACTGGACAGGCTGAGAATCCAGGGAACTGCTCAGTCCGCAAGGCTGGATGTCTCAGTAGTCCCAATCTGGTGCTGAAGGCCCGATGGATTCCAGGAGATCTGCCGGTCTCAGTACACGCTGGGATCCGAAGGGCTGATCACAGCAGCAAAACAAACACACCAGTGAGAAAGAGGCACACCACAGGAAAAAAGGGACCAGCTCCCTCTGCCATGGCCTTTAATACTGCCTGCCGGCAGAAGGTAACACCCACATTTGGGGTGGGCCATCTGGGTTGAGGTAGTCCAATCCGAAGATCCTTTTTCTCTTATTTGTTCTTTAGTCCAGTCAAGTTGACACCCAGGATTAACCATCACAATACTGTTGTGTGAACCTTTGCTCTGTACCTTGCTAAGAGGCCACATTCTGTTACTAATTGTTTTCTGAGCTCCTGCAGAGAAATGTCCTTTGATGTGTTTACGTTTTGTTCCTGAATACCTGCTTAGAGCAACCCACAAAACCCTGGAAGTTAGAGACTCAGTGCTCTTTGTTCTATGGAACAGGGAGCTTCCTAGTCCCCAGCCTTCTTTAATATCAATTTGTTTTCTGTATAATATATCATTATTAGATACTGCACCATCCCTCTTCTGTATCCACCACTGCCCAGACATACAGGATGTAGCAGAATGGGGATGAGACAAGCAGACAGAATACAGGGGCTGCTGTTTTAACAGAGACGATAGGGCTATGAGTCTGGTGGGACTTGTTGCATTGAGGATGAAGCCTCGATGCTTCCAGTAGAATCCATCATACATGGTAAGAAATGGAATAGAGGGTGGATCATACAGGAGTCAGAGGGAGGAGTGAGGGAGATTACTATGATAAAAATATATTGTATGCACATATAAAATTTTTCAAGAATAAAAACACTGTATTAAAAAATGAGGGGCTAGAGAGATAGATCAGTGGTTTAAGAGCACTGACTGCTCTTGGAGAAGACCTGGGTTTGATTCCCAGCATTCAAATGGCAGCTAACAACCATCTGTAACTCCTGTTCCAGGGAATTCAGTGCCCTCTTCTGACCTCCATGGGCACTGCATGACACAGGTGCACTTCCATGCAGGCAATGCCCTCATATACATTAAAAAATGATAAAGTATTTTTAAAAATGGAATGCAAACCTCCTTGAGATTACAATGGGAAGAATAAAGACAAACTTTAGTGAACAGCAAGGGAAACACAATGTGAGGTGGCTCAGAAAGCAGCTCCCACGGCCTGGTTGTTGAAGTGCACTGAGGTCCAGTTCGGCCTCCAGGGTCCAGCTGCAAAGCACCACCTGTAGACTTCTGCGTTAGCAGTGCTCCCGCACGCCACTGTAGCCTGCACTTGTATGTATTCATCAGAAGAATATTAAAATTGATCAGAATTACATATCTGGATAATCTAATATGACATTAATAAGCATGTTTCTGAAACAAATGTCAAGGTCTCAAATACAGTATTTACCAGAGGCTATAAAATTCAAATCTAAAAGTATTTAATGAATCAATCCTGTATCAAAGCTACTTGAGAGTTTTACAATTTCAGTGAAGAACTTGTTTTATACCTTGTTTAATCTAACCTCATAGACAGATTTTGGAGGATGGTTGGTTGTTTCCCAAAAGCAACTGAGTCCACTGAGCCTGCCTTCATTTATTTCCTCTGGGGCAGACCGTGGCATGTTCAGTCTTGGGAGGCATCCCTTCCGACAATGACCACTGAGGAACAAATATCAAACAACTGAGGACCGGCATCTGTTGGCTTATGAATGTGGACTGTTAATTATGTAAGACAAATATTGAAGAAAATAGTACCCCTTTCATTTGCCTTTTTCAAAATGGAAAAAGTACATTTAATTTCTGGTTCTCTGCATTTTAAATAGGCAACTCAATGAAGCAATAAATGTGTTCATAATGAATAGATTTTTCTACAAAGAGAACTCTTAATGGCTGTGGCATAACCGAAGACTTAACCTGGAGAACATAAAAGTAAACAACACAAACACAGAAGGATAATTTGCACTGACCAGAAAATGATGTTTTTGTTGAAAAGGAAAAAAAAAAATCACTGTTCATATTGAGTACAAATTTTAGGTTGTGATGGAAATGCATCATTGTGTAAAGAGATTACATTGCTGTAATTAAATTATCAGTCGCTAATTATACTGCTCTCTGTACATCCGAGCCAGCATTGTTTGGTCCCTCCGGGGAGCTACAGTATGTGTGGCAGTCAGGTCAAAGGACAACTTTTTGGAGTTAGTTCCCCTTTTACCTTCCTGTGGGTTCCTCAGGCTTGCCTGGCCAGCACCCTTCCAGCCATCTCACCGGCCAGGCACTTTTTTCTTTTCTGTTTTTTGTAAATTTTGAATTGAAATTTTGTATATTTCATACAGAACATCTTCATCATCTTTATAAACCCTTTCCCTTCCCCAGTGGCACCTTCCCACAGCACCCCTCCCCTGCCAAAATTCATGCATTCTGTCATCTGTGTTAAGGACTTTCTAAATAAACTCCAGTGCGTCCTCGACTGCTGCTAACGCCATTCCGCCTCATGCACTGACTGGAACTTGGTTCTCTCTGGAAGGCATGACCTCCTTCTACCTCTCTCAAGTCTTCTTTTTCCTGACTTTTCTGCAACACCTCATCTCTCCCCTCTCTCTCTCTCTCTCTCTCTCTCTCTCTCTCTCTCTCTCTCTCTCTCTCATCCTTCTTTCTCTACTGGGCTCTTCCCACAGAATCTCAGTAGTCTCAATCAAGCTCTTCATCCCTTCCCGTCTCCCTCCTGCTCCTGCTTTTGTCCCCCTCCTCTGTTTAGCTCCTTAACCTGCCGGAGATGAACCACTGCACTAACACTGTGCAAACAGTCAGTGATACAAACCTCCATGTTGCTAAATCAGTAAACCCCTCTGAACCCTCAGTGTATTGAACTGATAGCCCCTTCACCATTGACCTCTGCCCTTCCCTCCTCCTGGAGCCTATTCCCTGGGCCTCAATGACACATGGCCACTGAGTTTGCCCTTTTCAGTCACTGTGCACACTTTCATTTGCTTATCTTTAAATGATGCTGGTGCTGGGCTTCTCTCTTCAGTGCTTGGCTCTTCTGGTTCAAATCCTTATTCTGAGGCTCATTCAATCCATGGCTTCAGTTGATTTAAATGTGTCCCCAGCCCAGATGCTTTAGCTTAGCTTCAGAACGTCACATCCAAATGCCGAATGGGCAGGTAATTTTGGATGGCCTACAGGAAGAGACCAAATAGAATCCTTCCTCCTGCTGTCCAAGTCTGTGTCTTCTGGGTTCCCTCTATCAGTGAGTGCTGCTATTCCTGCTGGTGCTAACCCTGGTACATAGGTTCTTCCCTCTATCAGTGAGTGCTGCTATTCCTGCTGGTGCTAACCCTGGTACATAGGTTCTTCCCTCTATCAGCGAATGCTATTACTACTGGTGCTAACCCTGGTACCTAGGTTCTTCCCTCTATCAGTGAATGCTGCTATTCCTGCTGGTGCTAACCCTGGTACCTAGGTTCTTCCCTCTATCAGCGAATGCTACTGTTCCTGCTGGTGCTAACCCTGGTACCCAGGTTCTTCCCTCTATCAGCGAATGCTATTCCTGCTGGTGCTAACCCTGGCACCTAGGTTCTTCCCTCTGTCAGTGAATGCTGCTATTCCTGCTGGTGCTAACCCTGGTACCTAGGTTCCCTCTGTCAGTGAATGCTGCTATTCCTGCTGGTGCTAACCCTGGTACCTAGGTTCAGCCTTGGTGCCCACCCTCCCCTCTTTAACTTCATCTAATGACCTGGACCCTTCTTCACATCCTCTTACATCTACCAACCTCTCTCCAAACCCTCAGCCACACCCTACTCTAGGATCCATTCTCTTTGTGTCTGCCATAATGACCTCTAATGTGGCTCCTGCTCTTTACAGCTGGGAGGATCTGTCTAAAATGCAAGCAAATGTTCCCCTCTTACCATCCTCACAGTGCCCAAGGAGGAGGTCCTAACTCTGAATTCACAGGCCCTTCTTGATCTGGCTGCCGTCATTCAGTCTAGTTTTACGCCACACCACCCCCTCCCCCCGTGCTCCAGATGCATACCTCTTCTGCAACAAAGATGTGCTTTATAGACCACTGCTCACACCTGGACTTTGCACATATTTTTCCCACATACCCAGAGTAACAATTCTGGTTTTAGCCTGGGTAAATTTTTATTCATTCTTTAAGAATCAGCAGAGATGTCGATACCTCTCAAAATGTCTCCTCCATAGGGCCAGGTGCCCTGCATGGACCTGTGCTTCCATCCCAGCAGTCTGCACACACTGTGGAAATTGTTTAGCTTTTAAAAAAGATTTTCTCTCTCAGTAAAAAGACAAAAGTTGAGCACTGTTGTTTGGCCTGTCTTCAATTCTTTTTTTTTTTTTTTTTTTTTTTTTTTT
>VZQC01005393.1:569108-619642 GCA_009823505.1 Rhizomys pruinosus
TTTTTTTGGTGTTTTTGAGACAGGGTCTCCATATAGCCCCAGCTGGCCTGTAACTTATTCTGTAGACCAGGGTGGCATTGAACTCACAGAGATCCACCTGCCTCTGCCTCCCGAGTGCTAGGATTAAAGGCGTGAGGGACCACACCTGGCTTAAAGATAGTTCTTAGCTGCCATGTGGGTGCTGGGAATTGAACCTGGGTCTTCTGCAAGAGCAGTCCAAGCTCTTCACCACTGTTCCATCTCTCCAGCTCCTGTCTTCAATTATTACTGACAAGTGCATCTACTCTGTGGCTGCGACTGCTTTTGCCACTCTTCAAAGACGTGAGACACAGCTTTTTAACCCTCCAATATGGAATGAACACTCATGTCTCTCCAAGAATCCTCCAAAACTTCAATGCCAGATGGGGACTACTGAGACACCCAGCTTGTGGACTGAGTAGCTTTGGGGATTTCAGCCTTGTCAGAGTATAGACTGCTGTTGTTGGACTACCCGGGCTGTATCATGGAGGCCAGTACAGGAAGATCAAGACAGGACATATACCTACTGGACCTCATTTGGGGGACCATGGGAGGGAAAGACCCCAGTGTGGAGCACAAGGGCAGAATTGATGGTTGTTCAGGCTTGCCAAGGAGGAACTTTCAAACACTTCCTTAAGGAAAACATGGCATCTTTTAGCAAAAAAACAAAACAAAACAAATCTTCCAATTCAGGTGATATGTGTATGTATGTATATATTTATGTATATATACACATATATAACTATATATATATATACATAGTTATTGAAGCAATACAAGTTAGAGAGAACAACAACAACAAAAGAACTGGAAAAAAAAAACTCCAGAAAGACTCAGAAAAAGATGCAAGACATGTATGGCAGAGTGCAGGAACTCAAGGTGGGGTGGGGGGCATGGAAAGAGAAGTGACTCTAAATTCAATTGAGAAATGATGTATGATGTATGGAAAAAGTTTAATAACAAAAAACTTCAAAAACTGCTGTAAAAAGATTCTCTGTGTGTGTGTGTGTGTGTCTGTCTGTCTGTCTGTTTGTCTGTGTCTGTGTGTGTCTGTGTATGCCATGTGTGTGCTGGTGCCTGCAGAGGACAGGAGGAGGAGTTGGATCCCCTGGAGCCAGAGTTACAGGTGGTTATGGGCTGCCCCGTTGGGTGCTGGGAACTGAACTCATGTCCTCTGCAAGAGCAGCAAGCATCGAGCTCCAATCTGTTTAAATTTAATCACCCATGTGCTGTATGGGCAAGGCTGACTCCTTACCAGTATCCCATGCTATTGCTGTGCTGACTCCTTACCAGTATCCCGTGCTATTGCTGTGCTGACTCCTTACCAGTACCCCATGCTAGGGCTGCACTGACTCCTTACCAGTACCCCATGCTATTGCACTGACTCCTTACCAGTACCCCATGCTATTGCACTGACTCCTTACCAGTACCCCATGCTATTGCTGCACTGACTCCTTACCAGTACCCCATGCTATTGCTGCACTGACTCCTTACCAGTACCCCATGATACTGCTGCACTGACTCCTTACCAGTACCCCATGATACTGCTGCACTGACTCCTTACCAGTACCCCATGATACTGCTGCACTGACTCCTTACCAGTACCCCATGCTATTGCTGCACTGACTCCTTACCAGTACCCCATGCTATTGCTGCACTGACTCCTTACCAGTACCCCATGCTATGGCTGCACTGACTCCTTACCAGTATCCCATGCTATGGCTGCACTGACTCCTTACCAGTTCCCCATGCTATTGCTGCACTGGCCCAGGCCCAGTGCATGGTGGGAACTCTTTATGTTCAGAGCAGTGGCTCTCAAATGATGCCTTCAGGTCTCCTTTATGCTCTTAAAAATTGAGAGCCCTGGGCTGGAGAGATGGCCTAGCGGTTAAGAGCGCCGACTGCTCTTGCAGAGGACCTGGGTTTGATCCCCAGCACCCACATGGTGGCTAAGAACTGTCTGTAACTCCAATTCCAGAAGAACTCCAGTTCCAGGGGAATCCGACGCCCTCTTCTGACCTCCGTGGCATTGCACGACACGGGTGTACAAACCTACATGCAGACAGTACATTCATACACATAAAAAATAAATAATAAATAAAAATAAAATATTTAAAAATTGAGAACCCTAATGTGCTGCTGTTAGTGTAGATTAGACCTATCAATACCTTGCTAGAAACTATCATTAAAACTGAGAAAATGTTTAAAAATTAAAAAAAAAAAAAAAAAAAAAAAAAAGGTGAAGATTTTCATGGTCTTCTAAAAAAAAAAAAGGTGAAGATTTTCATGGTCTTCTATTTTTGCACGTGTTATAAATATATAGCTTAAGGCTGGGCGTGGTGGTGCATGCCTTTAATCCTAGCACTTGGAAGGCAGAGGCAGGCGGATCTTTGTGAGTTCAAGGCCAGCCTGGTCTACAGAGTCAGTTCCAGGACAGCTGGGGCTACAGGGAGACCCTGTCTCAAAAAGATAAAATAAAATAAAATAAAATAAATATATAGCTTAATAAGTTATAGTTCAATTTGCTTATCTTCTGAGTTCCCCTTGAGGAGACATGGTTTGAGATATCATGAAAAGTTTGGCTTCCCACTAATATGTAGGTACAAAGGGGAGGGGCCTTGCAGTAGTTATGTCAGATGGTCACAGACATTCTTTATAACAAATGATAGTGCACTGAGGTGTGGAGATGGTTCGGGGTAAAGTGCCAGTGTGCAAAGATGAGGATCTGCGTTCAGACCCTCATCACACAAGTAAAAATCTGGGCATGGCCGAGAAAGCCTATGATACCAGTATGGAATGTGGGGGTGTGGGGGGGGACTCACCAGCACCAGCTGAGCTCCAGGTTCAGTGAAAGAGGACAGATCAGGACACCCATATCCTCCCCTGGATTCTGTATGCAGGTGCACAGGCATGTGTGTTCCTCATGCATACATGTGTATATACCATACACATGAAAAAATACTACACACTGTAGCTCAGTAAGGGTATTTCCTTAAAAGCTAACTATAACATAGGAATTGAAGTAGTATCAATTAAGTTTTCATATTTTATTATATGAAAACTTACTGGTATATCTTGGACTTTCAATGGATTGTTCAAGCATGTTACATTGGTCATCCAAAAATATGAATTATTCACTGACACACAGCTCTTGGAAATGTTAACACATTTCATTATACTATATCAAAATCTTATTTGTTAGTACCACCACTGAACTTATCAGAAAAGTCTACCAAGAAACTGTCAAGCTCACAAGGGTGTGCACAAGGTTCCCAAATTCTAATTTTCACTTGAAAGCTCAAATTCCATCATTGGCAACAAACACCATCCGTTGTTTTGCTTGAAATGACGGCTTCACTTCAATCATTTTAGAGAAAATGTCGACGAAATACCACAGTAGAACAACAACAGTTTGTCTGTCAGTCATTCTTTCAAGTATAAATAGTGTTCCATTAAAACCATAGCCAGTTTAAGACCTCATGCAGCCCACTGTGCAAATGATCAGGCTTCATGTATAATGGAAACGGCCTCTGGGTACTTCCCAGAATACTGAAAAGATATGCACTGAGGACTGCGATTTAATAAAGTAATATTTGTTGCCTCATCAGCAATTTTTATGTGAAACACATTTTACCTGTGCAGGGAACGGTGGTGAAGAACATGATTACTGCCGTAGATCCTGGCCACTGTCTTGAAGGAATTCTTGCAACTTCACTTGCCGCTGCTTTTATACCAACATTGCAAATGTGAACATGGGGTAGCAGGGCAAGTGGTGCCCTGGGAGTGTGAAAACAACTTTGATTTTGGCTGTGGACGATCACATGGAGAACTTCTAGGAAGATGCCTAACTAGAAGGACACTACAACTCAGCTTGGTGTCTGTGACAATGCTGTATCAGACACAGGCCTTCCCGATCTGAAATCCATGTTCGATTTTCTGCATGGCTAACCCCACTCATGTTTTCCACTCAAGTCCCAGTTGCTTCCCTCTGCCCCACCCGACATTTGGTTTTGGCTGGACTTGGGTGTTAACTCAGTTTCCTGGCTTCATTTGTATTACTTCTGGGACCTGCCCTTGGGGATCAGCCTTCTGGCTTCAAGCTCCATCCTCAGGGGTAAGGTAAACTCTTCTTGGTATTTCTGATGGCTCACTATAAGGTCAGTTGCCAGGTGAACTTTCCATTAGCTATGTCCTGCACTGTATGTTAGTGGGAGAAGGCAGCAGGGAGGAAGGCTAACAGGGTTAAGGATTTGATACAAATTGATATTGTTTAGGAATAGATCTAGTTTACAGTGTAAATCACAGTTTTCTTGTCTTACATCTTACAAGAGAAGGTGAAACAGTCTTTCCACTCTTGCAGAAAAGACTAAAAGCAAGTTTTCATCTGGTCAATGAACATAAACTAAAAAAATACCCAACACAGTACAGTTTGTTAAATCTCTGCACATTCATTTCTCTTCCATCAGTACTTTCTGAATATGCAGCAGGAGTTCATCGAAGCATGAAACCTCAGAAAATGTGTTGTTTAATTATGAAAGTTGGAGTGAGGCATGCATCAGACAAGTTAAGAGTATCGTTTTCTGAAAATAGCTTTCAGCAAATAAATTAATTTAGAACCAACGCAATATGATTTTCAAGTTACCTACTGGGTAACTAATTTTTATCACCAGAGAAGAAATGCTTCCTTCTTTTTGCATACTTCTTCTGAGCACCTAGAATTAAGATCTGCACATTAGCATAACTCCCCTGCATAAGAACCATATGAATTCTGTCATGGGACTGTGTGTGAACAGCCACCCAAGAGTATGATAGAATGACATGCTTTGTATGCCATTCCATGGCTGTTTCAAGGACCTGGCAGGGGCTTAGCTTTGGTGAGGATTTGGGAAGATGTCTCATGGCATGGCAGTGAGGGGCACTGTCCTGGGAAAGTTAGTGCTGCACGGGCTAACAGCATGCTCAGGAGTCACTCTGACTCTGTGTTGGGAGCAGGACACTGATGATAGGCAGCCCCAGGTCCAGCAGTGAGTGAGTAAGGGATCCCAAGGGAAGCGGCTCCTCTTCAGTCACTAACAAGAATACGCTGGCCTCTGACATGAGTCAGCTTTTTATACTTAGGATCTTGAGTTCTAGAGAGACAAAATGTGCTCCATCACTTACAAGCTGACTGACCTTGGGGAAGAGACCTAACCTCTTAAATCTTCAGAGTCCTTATCTATAAAATAGAGACAGGAAGTGGACCCATCTCTGGGAGTTACCATAAGGCTGAAAAGAAAATGCTTAGCTCAGTGTTTGGCAAGCAGTAAATCTTAACAAATGGCAGTTACTATTATTAACTCTGTACTTCTCTATGTGTAAACTGTATATCTCCTAGAAAGAAGAAATGAACATAGAAATGTTTTATATTTTTCCCTACTGATCTGGGGAAGAAAATCTTTAGGAAAAAGTTAAGGATATTATGTTTCTGAATAAGAAAGCCAGGTTGGTGGTACAGAGTATAGTCCCAGAGTGGGCGAGGCAGACAGGCAGACTCCTGGGCTCTCTGGCCAGCCAGTCTGGCCTAACTGGCAAGTTTCAGGCCAATAAAAGACTCTGTTTCAAAAAAAAATCTAAGGTAGATGGCACCTGAGGAATGACATCCAAGGTGTCTGGCTTAGACAAGAGAGAGAGAGAGAGAGAGAGAGAGAGAGAGAGAGAGAGAGAGAGAGAGAGAGAACGAACCAGAACACACCATCCCACAGGTCACTGAGCAGGGATGTTTCTACTATAATTGGCAGAGACTCATCAGACATACATTTTGATTATTAACAAACTGTTATATAAAAGATCTAGTTTTGTTAGAGGCAAACTAAAAAAAAAATGCCTGTATAAAGTCTCAGACACAATTCTCTGCTTGGAGTACCCAGCGGCTTCAATGATGATGATCTTCACCTTTACTCTGCTTCAAAAACTAACCTTCAATGGCTGGACCAGGGCCTTTGTCAACGACCCAGCACTTCTCTGCATATGAACTGTTTAATGTGGATATCCCAATGTGAGGTTACTATGGCAACTCCCTACTCTTACAATTCCATTGTTCATCTATTCTTAGTGTCCTTCATCATCCTTGAGATCCCTAGCACCCTGCTCACTGTGCATCCTCTCAGTCTATGAATGGCTTTCTGGTTTCACCTATTCTCTACCTAGCACAAAGCCCACAGTGCCATGTCTTATGCCCCACAGACCATTATCCTCCATTCTCTGCCTCCTGCTCTTCTATCACATCTGACCTATGTAATGTAAACATGAGATCCACCTGGCCATTATTCTACCAGACTCCAGATTCTTTTCTTTCTGCTCCTTAGGGACTGTATACCTTCACTCAGACTCTTGTACTTTCAGTTTTACTCTGTGTGTGTGTGTGTGTGTGTGTGTGTGTGTGTGTGTCCCAGTTTGCTTTCTATTACTGTAAGAAATATACCGACCAAGCCGGGCATGCTGACCAAAACCAACTTGGGAAAGAAAGAGTTTATTTCATCTTACTCTTCCAAGTGACAGCCCATCACTGAGGAAAGCCAATCTTAAATCTGGAGGCAGAAACTGAAGCACTGACCACAAACGAATTCTGCTGACTGGTTTGCTCCCCTGGCCTGTGCTCAGCCTGCTTTCTTATATAACCCAGGACCTCCTGGCCAGGGGTGGCAACACTCACAGTGGGATGATCCTCCCACATCACTCAACAATTGAGAAAATGCCTCATAGACCTGCCACAAGCCGACCCCATAGGGGAAATACCTCCATTGAGGCCCCCTCTTCCCAGGTGTGTCAACTTGACTACTGAAGCTAACCAGGCAGAGTATGCTCTCAAAGACCTCCCTAGATCCCAAACTTCTTCTTGGAATAGTTCCTCAGACTAGTGATCCCCGCTTCCTTATCAATTCTCCTCAACTCAGCCAATGTGGCCTCTGCCTCGATTATCTTTTTTGTCAAGACTACCAGTTTTTCTATATGTAAATTTGTATCTTTTGTGATCTCTTGATGATATTCCTTCCTTTTCTAAACTTTTTTTTTTCTTTTCTTTTTGAGACAGGGTCTCCCTATAGCCCCAGCTGGCCTAGAACTCACTCTGTAGACCAGGCTGGCCTTGAACTCACAAAGATCTGCCTGCCTCTGCCTCCCAAGTGCTAGGATTAAAGGTGTGGCCCGGCTATCTAAACTCTTATCTTACCCTTTAAGTTCCAGTGCTGCCCCAGGTTGCGGTGCTGCCCTCACTTCACGGCGGAGATCCTTCCAGTCTGACCCCAACACACCCAAGACTTTGGCTAATCAGCAGATTCAAATGGATCCCATCAGCTCAGATATCTCTGCTGAGTGGAGAATGACAGCATATGCCCACAGATAAGAAAGTAAACTTGGAATTCAGACATGCATTCCAGGTCCTGTCTCTGTATTTACCAGATGTCTGGCCCTGAAAAAGTTAGCTGACTTGAACCTCTGTCTCCAGCCTATAGAATAAAGGCCACCATGCTTCTACCTATGTAGTATTTTTGAGGAATAAGCCAAATAATTCATGTAGATATACACAGTTAATAATCAATAAGGTCAGCTGTTAGAGGATTCTCTACCTAAAGCTACCCATAACAACTTAAAATTTAGAAAGGTTTAAAAAAAAATCAACCTAATGCTTTCATGCTCCTCTTTCACTTTAGTAGTAATCACAATTTCTGTCTCTCAAGGGTTAATATGTTATAACTACACTTTACAGTAAATATTAGTGGGCACCATCTTAAATATAAAGACACCGAGGCTAAGAGAACAACTACCAAAAATGGCACTTAGGATTCAGATCTTGCTCCTTCTGACTGCCAAGTCCACACTGCCCAGTACTGACATAGGGTGTCAGTGCTCAATTCTCATGCCAATACCAAGGACATTCATTTTAGACTTCTCTTTCACTCTGCCTTATCTAGTGATGTGCTAGAGAACTGGCTCTCATGAAAAACAAGCCCCAATCTGTAGCAGTGCTGACTGCAGCTACCAAGGTGGTCCACTGAAAGGATGGGCAGAGCTTGCCTGAGCCCCTGCACAGGCGGGGTGAACACTGCACTAGACATAGATCCCAAATTTTTGGATCTTGATCACTTGGCCTAATGCCAACTTAGTCTAAATCAAGGTGATAAAATCACAATGTGGGGCAGGGGAGGTAGCTCAGTGGGTAAAGTGCTTGCAGCGCAGGCCGGAGGACTGCCGTTCAGCACTCAGGAGGTGGAGATGGAGTCCCTAGAGCTAGCAAGCTAGCTGGACTAGCTGAATCACAGAGCTCTGGGTTCAAGTGAGAGACCCCGGCTCAGTATGTAAGTCAGAGAGTTAAGCCAGGGAGACACCCACTGTCAACATACACCCACATGTATGCACACACACTTACACAGAAGCATGTATATACACACCCATACACATGCAGAAAAAAAAAGAAACAGAAAATCACAGTGTGTTAAAACAGTCTTGTTGAACAAGGAGTACTGTTAAGTTTGGTGACAGGCTTCAAAACTATTCTTTTTTTTTCCTTTAGTTTTTTCCTGGCAAGTTAAGTTTGGAGAAAAATTCCCCAACTACAGGCTCGACTATAGGCTATTACATGCAAGTTTCTAGTCTCACAACCCCCACTTCTCCATCACCCTTCACCCTCCATGAACCCAGCCTTACCAAAAAACCCTCTGTTCTCCACGAGGGCTAAGGGCTGAGTGCAGGCAGCTCCTTCGGCACACAATGTCCATCCCTTCACCTTTGTTTGGCTGATCCCTGTTCCCTGACTTCCAGTTTGAATAAATATTATCCACCAGGGTTACTTGGAACAGACTAAATGCCAACCAATGGGAATGAAGTCCGGGCAATACCAATGCTCAATAGTTGGCAGGCTGCTTAAGCAGACAAAAGTTGATTTCAGCACACACGTGGAAGGTCCCCTTGTCATAGGACTATTTGATCATGGTACCACATACTGTAATCCTAGCACTGGGGAGGTAGTGTCAGAAGGCTCAGACATTCAAGGCTACCCTTGGCTACCTAGTGAGTTCAAAGCCAGTCTGGGCTACATGAGAACCTGTCTGAAAAAGAAAAAAAAAGGCCATCTGAGCTGAGGTGTTCCAGGCAGTATTTGTTGTCCCTGTGTGGCATGATGGCAGACACAGGGCAAATGTGCACACTGTGTGTTCAGAACCAAGGCTGCAGTGAGGTTGTGCAATGTGACATAAGTGAGTGGTGCCAGAAACACCTCAGAATTATTACGCATTTTATTTTTAAATTATTTTTTGGTCATTGTTGTCCAAACTTTTATTGTTGTCAAATTTTTCACAACACCCATATTCAATAATATGCTCCCATATGAGGTCACAGCTCACAGCTTGGTGACCCTGCAACCACTTCCACCTAGGTCAGAGGGGGAGCACTGCCTGTGGTGGCTTAGTTGAAGGACTGCTGTGACTGGTGTTAAATAGGGAAGGCTGTGATTGGTGCGAAGGCCAATCTGCTGCTGTCTGTGAAGTTGTACTGTGGTCAGTCCACATGTCCCTTCTCTGAATATAAGCAGGCTGTTGAGGCTGAGTTGATGGAGACCCTCATCTGCACTGCCTCTTCTGGCAATATTAAGCCAAATAAAAGGCTTCTCTCCAGTGGTCTTCTCTTGCCTAATTTTAGTACTACAAGCTGGGTTGGTAGCATGGAGAGAAGAAGCAGCAGAGACTGCAGAAAGCAGCAGCCCTGGTAACAAGTGAACAAGTGAACAGCCAGTAGGCTGAGCTGGAGATGCGGCAAGGTGGATGCTGCCAGGCAGCTACAGAGGAGGCAGCTGGAGAGGCTGGGGAAAGAGACAGGGACGGCAGGTGACAGAGGAAGGAGAGCGGCGGCCGAGGGAAGACAGAGACAGAAGAGTTCTGGAGAGCTGCCAAGCCTTTGAGACCAAGGATTTAACACCGCCTAGGCCAGGGAGGTATAACACTGGCTGGTGTCAAGGACAGAGGAATCCCAGTACCTAGGCCTACCCAAAAGCTGCCAAGGGCTGAAGAATTCTGACTTCTGAAGCCTGTGCAACAGCTGTTCTACTGCCTGCAGTTAGGGAATGAGGAATATTGATGCTAGGCTTGCCTAGAAGCTACATCAGCAGCTGTTACCAAAAGACAAGGATTCCCAACTTCCTGTGCCTATACCAGAGTTGGAAGAGCTCAGGGTCTCCATACTCAAAGCCTGCACAAAAGCTGGAACACTAGAGGGCGCCACCTGCTCCCACCTGCCTGCTGTTGACACTTGCTGTCAAACACAGAGGGATACAGGAGCTGCCCAAATCAGCTGATTGGTGGCATTAATATAAGCCCTACTTGGCCTGTGGACGTGACGGTAGGATTTTTGCCTTGATATTCTGGGTCTCAGATTGTAATTCAACGGGTGCTCGGCACAGTAGCATCAACACTTGGGACTTTGCTTTTAGGTTCTACCACAACACCTATAAAATAAGAATACCCTAAGGATGGGGCCCAGGAAGGATATTTTTAAAACCCTCTAGGTGATTGTTATGCATCTTCAGTTTAAGAAGCATCACTCCAGGCAACTCTGGGTATTGCCTTAATGAACTATCAAATGATTAAAAACTGGGGACTCAATGCTTTAAAACATCTAGCTCCACTTCAATCTTTGCTTTATATGTGTATAAATACAATTAATAATACCAATTGGATATAATAACCAATCTTGTCATGGTTATCAGCAAAATTTTACTTATTTTATTACTTAAAAGGGATTCCATTAGACAGGACTTCATTTGTTGCTGGCTAGTTGTTAGGTAGCTTCTTGGCCCTCCTTAAACTGAATCTGTTAACTTGGGACTCTCAGCTTGGATCAGAAAAACCAGCCCCAGGGAGGGAGATGCTCCATATCTTGCCTAGGCTGATGGCACAGTTTAATGAGAGACCTAGCTTAAGCTGACCAGCCCCAGGACGGCAATCTGTTGCCTAGTCTGCTAAGTCACCATGCTCTTCCACCTGCTGTTATGTTATAGAGATTAGCTTGAGGTGGAGAACTGGGAGTGTTACAGTAAACACTTTATTTTGTGGTCAATTAAATGTGTAAAAGTCCCTACTCTCTTTACCTGATCGCTGCCTGAAGGGCATTCCTTTTTGGACAGAAATGATTTGTTAGTCCTTGGAATACAGGCAGCCTTTTAACATCTCCCTCTGTAGCTTCTGAAATCTTGGCTCACACCCAAATGCCCCACTTGGGTTTTGTTCAGGAAAGATTTCTTCCAGCTGCTTTATTTGTTCCACGATTTCATGTATGCACTTCCAGAAAGTGCAAGATCATAAGTCAAATGAAAGGCTTCAGTTCCGGGTTAACACAAGGAGATAAAATTTGATACCAAGGATACAACGAAACTTGGCTAAACGAAGGACTAAGTATAAATGAGACAACAGCATCTCTGTTAAAAGGTCAGCACACACTAAAATGCTCAAAGAAACCACACTACAGTAATCAGAGGGATAATGGTTGTCTTTGGTCACAGTGCCAAAGAGACTTAGGCTTCTCCTTTTTTTTTTTTTTATTTTTTATTTTTTTTTTTAAAAATTTTTTTTTTATTATTTATTTTTGTATGTGTATGAATGTATTGTTTGCATGCAGGTCTGTGCACCCGTGTCGTGCAATGCCGCGGAGGTCAGAAGAGGGTCTCAGATTCCCCTGGAACTGGAGTTCTCCTGAAATTGGAGTTACAGACGGTTCTCAGCCGCCATGTGGGTGCTGGGGATCGAACCCGGGTCCTCTGCAAGAGCGTCGGTGCTCTTAACCGCTAGGCTATCTCTCCAGCCCCAGGCTTCTCCTTTTGTACATACAGTCTGAGGCAAAGCAAGCTAACAGAAATGGAAATGTATATTTACATTTAATAATAAACAAATGCAACCATGTAAGTAGGACTCCTGATTTAAGACTTGGAAGAGTCTATCTAAGAAGGAAATTTGGGTGTCCTGGAGATCAGCTATTGCTCAAGTTGACAGCCTAGGCAGAACGATGAAGAGGCATTAGACCAGGGAAAGGCTAATCTAAGATCTAGGGGTGGGCACATACTTGTGGTACATGAAAGACTAAGTGAATATCGCTCAACACAGAGAGCCACAGGCTCAGAGAGTGCGCTGACAGAGCTACAGGCACTGGGCATGAGAGGAAGAGGACCTTTAGCACAAAAATGGGGAGTTTATTGAAATATATCATCAAGTACAATTTAAGAGGCAAAATTCTGAGCTTATGGCCATTCTTCAAGTACATACTGGGAAGTACTTAGAGTAGAGAAAGGTCTACCGATATTTGAGCTTCAGACACATAGTAAACATTTACTGTTGTGAATAAGTCGTAGGGCTGGTGAGAATACAATCTTGATGTATCACCGACAGATCAACTGTTGCATGTGAAGATGATTAAACACAGTATCTTCAGAAGACTATTCATAAACATTGAAAATGCTGTGTCAGAAGTCATCTGCACACCAAGAGTCAACTGTTAATTTTTAAAAGTCTGTTGATGGGAGCTAGAGAGATGGCTCAGCAGTTGAGAGCACTCATTGTTCTTGAAGAGGACCCGGTTTCTGAGTTCCCATACCTACATGGCAGCTAACAACTGTTGGTAGCTCCCGTTCCAGGGGATCTGATGCCCTCTTCTATCTTCCATGGGCACTGCATGACACAGGTACACTTACATACATGCAGGCATAATATTCATACACATCAAATATAAATAAAAATAGTCTGTTGATAAGGGAAATACACAAAAAAGTTGACCCCAAGTCCTTACAGAGGTTATGCTGTGTCCCCTAGATGCCCCAGAAGCCAGAAGAGTAATCTGCTGCTGGTTCACCATTGCCCCTAGAGATGGGAGATTTGCCCTCAGCCTTGAACCATCTGGAGGCTATTGCCCCTCCCTTAGGGGGGAGCTGACATCCAATGCCCGAGCAACAGGAGAACAAGAACGAATTGCTTCACTCTCCATCTCAGAGTCTGTTTCCAGTCTAAAACACATGCACAAGTATTTAATTGTAAACTTAAAATACAATCAGACATTTGCTTGGTATTTTGATCTATGCTAAAGCCTTTGTCTCTGTGAACTAGACTCCTGATCAACACGCCTTGTTCTCTATCATGCATAAATGACACAAGAAATGGTAGAAGAAGCCAATTACAAATGTTCAGTATACTGTGGGTATCTTCCAGAGTGCTTTGGCAAGCTTCCTTTAAGCTGGTGAATTGGTTAAGAAAGGATTTGATAAGCACTTAGTATGTGCCAGGCAATGTGTTAAGCACATGATTTGCATAATGCCTATAATCCCATGATGCAAATATTACCATCACCTTTTTTTAAAATATGGAGACTTGCTATATTGCTCAGGCTGCTCCCAACTTCCTGCACTCAAGCAATCCTCCAGCCTCAGTCTCCTCAGTAGGTGACACCACAGACATGGGCGGCTGCACTCAGCCTGTCACCTCATGTTGTATGCAGGAACCCCACGTACAGAAAGGCACTTAGACAATTTATCTAAAGTCACATCATGAAGAAAGGCATAGGCTGACATCTTCAAGTCAGTGTGACTCCAAAAGCTTGTCCTCCTGCCACACTGGGCCCTAAAAGGAATTTAAATAAAAGGTGCATTGAAAACAAAAATAGAGAAGTGAGCCTTTGTTTGCTATTGGCATCATACAAAATGACAAAATATGCCACATCTAGTTTTCCTCTTAAAAGATGAATCTAACAAACAAGGAATACACTTAAATTCTCACAAGAAAAGAGTGCAAGTAGCACAGTCTGCAATTGTTATTTGTTTATACAGGAATTGTTTCGGCTAATTAAAGACAAAGATTTAGGCAATATTTGTAAGGAAGAACTGAAGTCAGACGTCTTAATTATGCTCCCAGATTAGCACAAAAGAATAAGCTATCAGAAAAAAAAACATAATAAAAGCTAAATGTGTTGCATAGTGGGATAAGGATAACACAGAGAGAATAGGTTCAAAGTAATTCCTATCAGATAATAATGGCTAATCAGGGAGCTTTCATGACAGCCATTTATAGCAACACATATGTAAATGCCAAACTATAGTTTTTATTAGAGATATCTTCCCAAGAAAATAAAGCAAGGATTTGTGGTTATCTATTAAAATATGAATGAACTGAGAAACATATATATGCAATTTTTTTAAAAGCAGGCGTTAAGATTGCCAAATTGTAACAAGTAGACTTAAGTTCCATGGAACGGCTTAAAGGAGTCAACAACAAGAGGACCCTAGTCCTATAGGACAACCCAAGGATTTTCTTCTCATCTACCAGCAAGAGGTCGCTTGGCTCCCTCCTTATCCACAACTTAAGAGATATAAAAACAGTAGCAGAGCCATCTCAACAGAGTGGCTTGGTAGCCAGGAAGGGCTGCCTACACCATCCAGCTCTTTATATGCCCACAATCTGTGAACCGACCCCCTCAGACACATGCTGTGCTAGTCAGACTTTTCATCAATGTGACAAATACCTCACACAAACAGCTCAAAGGGAGTTTTCAGGCACGCTGGCTGTTTCCATTGCTTCTTCTGGGCCATAGTGAGGTACAACGTCAACGTAGGGAGGGAAGGATGGGGCAAAATTGCCCAACTCTCCTTCCAAGAAGCATGAGGGAGCAGAAGGATCCCAGACAAGAGAGCTTTCAGAGTCATGCCCACAGCGACCTACTCCTTAAACTAGGTTCTACATCCCAACAGTCCCTTCAATTATGGAGTCATCGATGAACTGACTGATTTAAATCAGAGCTCCTGTGATCTAATCACCTCTCAAGGACTGGATCTACCAACTGTGGAACAAGCCTCCAATACTGAGCCTTCTGGGAGGGCATTTCATATCCAACCATCTCACGTGTCTAAGACCCAGGTTACCTCCTAAAGAGAGTGCTTCTTTTAGGATATGTCCAACCTCAGCATCCACTTCCAGAGAGAAGACTTTCCCTGGCTGTCCCAAACACACTTTACATACTTAAACACGAAGCTCAATTTCGTGTCCCCAGTCACGCTGAAGAAAGCCACCATAGATTGAGTCACACTGGCAAGAAGCCTAGAAGCCTATCTCAACCTCTCCACATGTCTCTACCACATGTTAGTTACCACAGTCCACATAAAGTGTCATGTGCACAGTTCCCATCTTCTACCACTACCTTCTTTTAGGACCTTGACTTTTGTGTGGGGTCTTATGTCTCAACACTGAGTTCTAACTTCTTATGTAAATAGTATATTTATACCAATATCAATCAGAATAGAATCCTTGGAAAAGTGAAAAAGAAAAAGGGTCTTTTCCTTGGCGTTTTAGGTGTGAGGAATTTTTAGCATGTCATTTAGAGAATAAAGAACATTAGGTAACACCAGAAATTCCTCTGTAGCTGAAAAAAAGAGGTCGAGTTATACTTTAAGTAAATTTTGTATATATTTAAGATATATATCATGAAAGCAGAGAGCAAAATGATCTTCCTACAGTGTGGTGAAACAAATGAACATACTTTCACTCCAAGTACACTTTTGTTTTTCTGATCGGAGTGCTTAAAGCTGCTTGTTGAGCAGCTGTCCCAGTACAGAATGACTAGCTACACTCCTCACGCTATGCTCTCAGACTTCCAGACTTGTTCACTTTACGTACCTGCTAATTTGTACACTCTGACTTCCACCTGCCTGTTTCCTAGCTCACCCCCACTTCTCATAACCACAGTTTTATTCCTCTGTATATCTGACTTTTAAATCTTGTCAGAGTCCACATATAAGTGAGATCACACACCAGTTTCTTTTCTGTAACCATCTTGTTTACCTAGTCTATTGCCCTTCAGGTCCATCTATGTAATGTCACATGATAGGACCGCCTTATTTAAGGCTAATAATCCTTATTTGAACATATGCCTCAGTTCCTTTATCATCTCTCCATCGATGGATGTGTGAGTTGTTGCCACTATCTTGGTTATTGTGGATATGTTTTGATGAACATGGGCATGCAGATGTCTTCATGAGGTCATGACTCCAATTCCTTTACATCTATATCCTGCTTTTAATTTCTTTTTTTTAATATTTTAAAATTTTTTATTTATTTTTGTATGTGTATGAATGTACTGTCTGCATGTAGGTTTGTGCACCCGTGTCGTGTAATGCCGCGGAGGTCAGAAGAGGGTCTCGGATTCCTCTGGAACTGGAGTTCTCCTGGAATTGGAATTACAGACGGTTCTTAGCCGTCCATGTGGGTGCTGGGGATCGAACCCGGGTCCTCTGCAAGAGCAGTCGGTGCTCTTAACCGCTAGGCCATCTCTCCAGCCCCATCTGCTTTTAATTTCTGTAGAAATATCATGACTGTGCAATCTACTGTCCCACCAACTGTGTACAAAGGTTTCCTTCACTCCATGGCCCCACTAACGTTTGCTCTTTACACTTTTTTGCTAACAGCCATCCTAATGGCCATGAGGTAGTTCTGATTTGGACAATTAACAAAATATTTTCCTATACATGTTGGCAATTTTTATGTCCTTTTGGAGAAATGCCTATTCAGATCCTTTGCCCGCCTTTGTTTGGTCTTTTTTTTTTTTTTGAGACAGGGTCTTCCTTTAGCCCCAGCTGGCCTGCAGCTCACTACGTAGACCAGGCTGGCCTTGAACTCACAGAGATCTGCCTGCCTCTGCCTCCCGAGTGCTGGGATTAAAGGTGTGTGCCACCGTGCTTTGCTCCTTTTTAAGTTGAGCTATTTGTTTTTTCAACTGTTGAGTTGCTGGAGTTCTTCAAAAAGATACCAATCTAAGACTGGAACCCAATCTATAAGATGTATGGTTTGCAAGGGTCAGATTATTTTCAGAGCCCTTTTATTCAATCAGCGGACTTCCTTTAGAATGTCTCTTAAACTACAGTGCTTCATTCTAGAGTAAAGCTAGAAATATCTCTTAAGCGATTTCCCCCAGCTGAGATCTGCATGGTTCCTTCCTAGTCTTCATAACAGCTACTGAATTGAAGGAGCACATACAGACCTGGCTTTGAATCCAAACATGGAAATAACTCAAGTCGCTGTGGGGCAGCAGTTGAGTTATCCAGTCATCTGAGTGTTAGCTTTCTTACAGAAACAAAGATAATGGCATTTATTTATGGGCATGTTAAGTTCAGCAAATTAAGAAGACCCAACAGGGCCAGGCACTGACTTGGGCACATTGAATTTTAGCCTTTAGGCATTCCCAGTCTAGCAGGGCAGGCAGAGTTAGACCAAAGCCTGGACCACCCATCAGGGTATGCGTTCTGATCATGCTGCAGGAAGTAGGAAAGGTAACTGGACTAGAGACAACAAGGAAGAGCTAACGGAACCGATTTGAAACTAGAAAAGTCATGTAAAAACTCAATGCCTGATACCTGGCTTACCTAAAACTGCCTTATGGCAAGTGAGTGAGTGAGTGAGTGAGTGAGTGAGTGAGTGAGTGAGTGAGTGAGTGAGTGAGTGAGCGAGCGAATGTGTTGAATAACGAGGTACCCTGACACTTAAGTTAATGAAAACAAGAACCAGTTAATTTTGTTTTTGTATCTAGGGAAGGAAATCCTTCTCTCCCATGTGGGCTCACAGCTTGGTCAGTGGCCTGGCCTCTCTCTTATTGCCTTGGAAGTTTGTATTTTATATCAACAATGAAACACCTGAGGGCTCCTGGTCCATTTCTGGAGAAGCTATGGTTTAAGATGCTTCCCGGAAAGGTTCACCTCCCTGGCCCCTGTGCTTCTAACTGTTCCTGAATGCAATGCAATTGGTGTTCACAGGCTATTCAGGGTATTTAGGTAGGTTTCTTAAGGTTTTTCTTTCATCTCTATTAAGATTTCTCAGAGAAGAGAAGTGAATTGTAGTCTGGATAGGAAAAGTTTAAGTCTGGAATGTAAAGAGAAAATGACATATTTTTATTCCAACACTTTGCTTTTCTTAAACTGCTGTACCTAATTATCATATGCAAGAGAATAAAGAGGAAACAGACACCAGAAATAATAAATTGAAAACCTAAAACTCTGACATCTGACTTCTATTCATGGATAAGAAACTAAACCAATGACTCAGAGGCTTTCAGATCCCGGCCAAAACAACTAAGGTAGCAGGTGGTGTTTTATGGTAGAGGTTATGACAGTTCTATAATATGTCTGCAAATTCTTTGATGTTGCTTCTTAAAAGGGAGGTAATCATCTCTCAGGTGTGGGTGCCAGGGCTTCCTACTAGCTCCCCCCTCCCCTGGATCTCTTGTTTTGTGGGAGCCACTTGCCTTATCTTGAAGACACTCAAGCACCCCAGTGAGAAGGTCATGCCATAAAAAAACAGGCACCTGGGGCTGGAGAGATGGTTCAGCTGTTAAGACCACTGGCTGTTCTTGCAGAGAACCCGAATTCAATTCCTAGCACCCACATGATGGCTAACAACCATCCATAACTGCAGTTCCAGGAGACTCCAGTACCTTCTTCTGATTCCACGTACACTGCACAACACAGGTGTTTGAACTTACACACATGCAAGCAATACACTCATACATATAAACAAAAATAAGAACTACTGCAGAAGGCAATGTTCCAGCCTCAGGAAATCCCTCAAGTGATCAGTGTCTCAAGTGAAGATTCATATTCACCAGGATGACCCAGCTTGGTAACTCTTATATTTCTTGACGCCAGACAAAGGAGGAATAGTAAATGTTCACTGTTTTCATTAGTTAAGTGTCAAGCAGCAACAGATAAAACACAGGCCAATAAGGTATCGATGATAAGGTTTTATAGTCTTAGGAGCATGATTTTCTTAATTAAAAGTAACTATCAGCCGGGCGTGGTGGCGCACACCTTAATCCTAGCACTCGGGAGGCAGAGGCAGGCGGATCTTTGTGAGTTCAAGGCCAGCCTGGTCTACAGAGTGAGGTCCAGGACAGCTGGGGCTACAGGAAGGCCCTGTCTCAAAAAGACCAAAATAAATAAATAAATAAATAAATAAATAAATAAATAAATAAATAAAATAAAAGTAACTATCTTAATTTCATCCTCTATAGCACAGAAATGCAATGTACATATTGTGAGGGGGGGTGAACACAGAATTAATGCTCATTCTACTTTTTCTACCACTTTGCCTCTCCCACTTCAAATTTAAAATACTAGGATTACATGAGTAAAAAAGAGAAGTGGTTGTGATTTCTTTTTACAATTTTTTAAAATTAAAAAAATTTTTTTTTAAATTTTATTTATTTTTGTATGTGTATGAATGTACTGTCTGCATGCAAGTTTGTGCACCCATGTCGTGCAATGCTGAGGAGGTCAGAAGAGGGTCTCGGATTCCCCTGGAACTGGAGTTCTCCTGGAATTGGAGTTACAGATGGTTCTCAGCCGCCATGTGGGTGCTGGGGATTGAACCCGGGTTCTCTGTAAGAGCAGTTGGTGCTCTTAACCGCTAGGCTATCTCTCCAGCCCTATTTTTATTTTTTATGTGTATGGATTTATTGGTGCATGTGTGTAAGTGCACCTGTATTGTGTAATGCCTGCAGAGGTCAGAAAAGGGCATCAGATACTCTGGAACTGGAGTTAAGAATGGTTGTTAGCCATCACATGGGTGCTGGGAATTGAACCCAGGTCTTCTGCAAGAGTAGCCAGTGCTCTTAACCACTGAGCCATCTTTCCAATCCTGGTTGTGATTTTTTAAAAATTGAAATCTGTATGTGTTTCATACACAATTTTAAAATCAGTCCTAATTGCCATTATACCCACTTCTCCCTTGGCACCCTCCCTCACTACACCCCCCCTCCCCCAGGTCATGGCTTCTGTCATTCCTGCTAGAGTCCATTGCACCAAATTACTCTCCCTGCTCAGTCCTCAGTGCCAGCTCCTCCCCTGAGCTCTAGTCAGCCTCTCCTGAGTCTCTTTTCTGAAGAAGGCCTGGTCTTTCTCACCTGACCACCCTGTGCTGCCAACATTTCCTCAGCCAAGGTTGGGCTCTTAAGGAACAGTTTAAAATGATGGCAAGGTGGTGATAATGAAAGCAAATAAACTATCATAAAATTGTAGTAATTAAGTAAAATAGGGAAGTAGTCCTAGCCACAATTACTATATAACAAACAGTGAGTTTGAAGCTTTACCAGAATTAGTGGTTTGGGCATTTAAATGGTTTACTTCATTTATTAATATGTATTTATATGGATAAAACAAATTCATCTTTAAAGGTCCAAGGTGTTATATCTGCACTCAGAAGGGCATTTTACTCTTATCTATTATTTATTACTTTGCTCAAAAGTCAGATTCATTTATTTATAAACATTTTAAGTACTTCTGCCAGAAATGGCCCTAGAGCCTGGAAATAAAATGACAGAAATTGTGACTTGGGTTCTTTAGAACTTTCAGAGGATAGTTAGTGCGTCTCACATACACCTGTGTGTATACTTAAAAATCCAGATACACAGGATCTTTTCTAGAAACTCAAATACCAAAGGAAGGGGAGTAGGGCCTGAATCTCCAAGTTATAAAGCTAATGGAGTCTAATACAGTCAGTATGGACAACTGTTCAAGGTAAATAATAATACAACATAACCCCTTAATCTATCTATATCTATATCTATATCTATATCTATATCTATATCTATATCTATATCTATATCTATATCATCTATATATATATATATATTTGGTCTTTTCGAGACAGGGTCTCCCTGTAGCCCCAGCTGGCCTGGAACTTACTCTGTAGACCAGGCTGGCCTTGAACTCACAAAGCTCTGCCTGCCTCTGCCTCCCAAGTGCTGGGATTAAAGGCATGTGTCACCACACCCAGCTCATTCAATATTTACTGAACACCTGACTGGTATACTGGAGGTGCTGGGTACTAATGACACCAGTCTGTGCCCCAAACTAGGTAATGAGGTGCAAAGGATGAGAGAATCAACCAAATGGAAGGAGAGGTGAGGCTATTCTGTCCCAGG
Source organism: Rhizomys pruinosus (assembly GCA_009823505.1). Lineage (NCBI taxonomy): Eukaryota > Metazoa > Chordata > Mammalia > Rodentia > Spalacidae > Rhizomys > Rhizomys pruinosus. The sequence continues at coordinate 590,094 of VZQC01005393.1, forward strand.
GTCCCAAGCAGAGGTTCCCCTCTAGGGAACAGGGGGAGGGGTATATGTGAGGGTTATCCCAACTGCAGTTCTAAGTGTGGAATCATGGAATGTGGCAGGTTTGATTAGTAAACAAAACAAAACAAAAAACCAAAGTAGTAGAGTTATGAATTCTGAGCTTTATAATGTATTTGAAAGAGATTCAATTGCCCTTTGATACAGTTTTCTCAGTTCACAGCTGAGAAACTCAGGGTGGCCTCCCTAAGGGTACACAGTAAAGAAGAGCACAGGACTGAAGTCCCTAGAATATAGCTCTGATGTGCTTTTCTTTTTCTCTCTTGGATGGCTCCTCTCAGGACTAAAAGATGTCTCCAAGAATGAGTACAAGGCCAAAGCACACTTCTCAATCAGCTCTAAAAAGCAATGTTGTTGGTACAGGCTACTATCTCAGCCACCATCAATCTGCTTTTTTTTTTTTTTTTGAAAAGATATAATCAACCGAGAAAAAGTAAGGTAGATGTGAAAAATGAAAAATGTCTTTGAAGCTATTTCAGTTGATATTGCTGGAAAATGTTTGAATTTAAACTCTAGTAGGCATAAAATAAGCTTGGAGAAAACATCAGCTTTGGAATCTAAATCAATGACCTAGAAATAAATCCCAGAGAGGGATAAGTGAAATTTTGAAAGAGTAGAATCAGAGGACATCAAAATATTATTGCCAAATGGTTTGTAAAAATAATGTTTTGGGGCTGCAATGTAGAAATAAGCACATTTTAAACCTACAGGTATTAATAATACACTGGCATTTTGTTACATAATGCCATTCAATTTGAGGAGTAAGTTTCCTTCAACAGGGCTTACAGAGTGCCTGAGGACTGTGGGTTACAGTCTCGCAATCCACAGTTCTCTCTCTCTTCAGGATCTTCCACCTGGTGACCACTTCCACCACTCTGAAGTTGCTCAAAGGTCAGCATTTGTCCTTCTTCTATGCACCACCATGCTCAGACATCTGCTTTCCTAAACTCTCTGCTCTCATGTTATCTTCAAATGCCATCTTCTCATTGTGTAAATAAACGCGCAGGTTTCCGCTCTTCCTCTCACCATTCCTTGTCTGCCTCTCTGTTCACTGCTGACATCCTCTAAAGCTCTGCTTTCTACCCTTCTCTAACTACTCATTTACATTAGATGGCATCCTGACTCTCTAATTAGCCTAGTATTCCATCCTTGGAAATGACCCTGATAGTTCTCATCACATCTATCTCCAATATGCAGTCAATTACAGAGGAAATCTGCCTCTTTCTGTGTTGGCATTTGGAAGATTTGACCTTCCTGTCATATGTCCATCTTCTCCACCCTAGCAATAAGACCTCGTCAGTTACACCACACACAGCCTGTTGCAATGGCTTTGTGGAGCACTCTCTAGATCCTGCTAGGTCTGACTGCCTGCAACTTGATGAAGATTTTCCTGATCATGTCCTTTCCTTGCCCAAGAATCAATACATGCCCTGCTGAGTCTAATCCCAGGGCCACCTGCCTGAGATGACTTTTCCCTTTACAAGCCAGTCTAATACTTCCCCAAGATTCATCATGACGTTCTCTCTTGGCTGATGCCCAACCAACCTGCTCCCCTTCCATGGTGATTGCAAGGCAGTCCTATCTGGATCAGACTTTCTCACAGAGGCCACAGCTGATAGAGGACGGGCAGGAGGATCTCTATGAATGTTTGCCAAATGGACCTGAATTATACTGCAGCTCTGCCCAAGTTTAATTTTAACTACAAGGAGATTGCGGGAAAAATGGAAAGCACATCTCACTTCAACTGCAACAGTTATTACTCTGATTTCTCAAACAATAAAAACAGAAATGAATACTAAAAGCATTTTTTTCTTAAATTAGAAAAATTACAGAATGAAATCCCTTAAACATTTTTCTTAGTTTTCTGACCTTTAATGGTTTGGATAGATCTTATCATTCTCAACATAAACAGGGTTTTTGGCATCTGAGGAGCTAAGGATTGATGACAATGGAAAGGCTCAAATATGTAAAGGATGAATTGGGTCCAGAAAACTGTGGGTCAGAGAGATATTTTCTGAATGGGAAATGAATGCTGACAGGAAGGTGCCTGCTGGGAAATGACAGGAGGCTTTGAAAAGCTAGTAACCATGGTCGAATCGTGGTTGTGTGGACTTGTAAAAATGCACTCGTGGACTCTACAATATGTAAGTGTTTTGGAAAAAAATTAATTACACAGAAGAAAAAAGCAAAGATCTTTTAAGATTTGAGAATCTATATCATGTTAATGTGTCACAGATAGTAAGGCTGCCTAACACAGAAGCTCCTGTTCAAGAGCATTTTTCTGGGATTATAAATCTTGCCTCTCTGCATCAAGGTTGGCTGGCTAGGTAAAACTAACAGGAAGTTGCTATCAGAGAGATTGTACAACATCACATGCGAAAATTAACCCCGTCCATGTGTGCTTATATCTAATTTCCTCTGCTTTGTTGCCTTCTTCTGATGTGTGAAATATTTCTATTCATCTGTTGAGCATTTATTGAGCATCCTCCAGGTGTCTCAAGATGCAGAGATTAAATAATCCCTGTTGAAAAGGAATTCACAGCCTTGGAAGAAAAAATGAAGAGCAAAGGACAGGAAATAACTAAAAGGTCATAAATAACACAAAACAGAAAATTGTAGGCTTAATCCTAAATTTATTTATAGAGTAAAAAGAATAAAACTCAATGTTATATAAAGAAGTCTAAGAAGTCTGCCAACTTGATCACAGTCAGATTCAGTTTTCTGAAATTCTTACATCTGAGTGTGTCAAGCCAAACAGCAACAGTAATGGTTCTGAGCACATTAAGCCCCTGCAGAATGGTAACTGTACATTTAAGTTTTCTATAGGTTTTAGAACCTATAGAAAAGAGACTGTCTCAACCCTTATTTCTAAAGAAATACAACAGTTGATGCCTTTATCTTGTAATGTTTTTGGCAACTTTTCTTCAACATCATAAAAGAGGTTCAACATTATAGAGCAATTCTGAAGGAACAGTAGAAAATTATTACATAAAGTTTGGAAAACACACAGTGGTCACCAGTGGTGAATATGGCCAATTACCACCAGGACATATTATACGGTAAAGATCTTTGAGGAAAGGCATGTGCTCCAATAATAAGCTTGGAGTAAAAAAGAATATGATATGGTTAAAAAGCAAACAGCTGAGCATGGTGGCACATGCCTATAATCCTAGTACTTGGGCGGTGGAGGCAGAAAGATAAGCTAGGAGTTCATGGTCATCCTAGCCACACAGTGAGTTCAAGGCCACCTTGTATACACATGCCCCAAAACAAAAGCAAAGATAAGGAGTTCATGGTCATCCTAGCCACACAGTGAGTCCAAGGCCACCCTATATACACATGCCCCAAAACAAAAGGAAAGCAAAGCAAAACAACAACAACAACAAAAAAAAAAAACAGAAAACAAGCCAACTTCTTAACCACTGGGGTTGTTCTCTTCCTTCCTAACCTTGGAGCCCCCCTCATCCTTAGTAGACTTATTCCTGCAGAGACTTCCAGGAGCTCATGGAGTAAACACTGAGTTCTCTGCACTGAGGACTCTGCTGATCCATCAGGACAGCATCAGCTCTGGTTCCCAGTCCACTGTAAAATGGAGCTAAGTCAAACAGAGTTCTGTTCTGAACCTTTGCCTTATGGTGCTGCTTCTCAACTCTTTGGTACCTGTTTGGGAGCAGCACATCAGGATGGACATTTGGCAAATGCCCTGGAACTGAATGAAGCAAACGGAAACCAGGAAGCAGAACATCTCCAAGGTGCTGCCTCCACAGTATGGAGTGACTGGGAAGTCATGGCACTTTTCCAGGAATGGGAAGCACTTGAACATGAAGTTAGTCACTCATGGAACACTGAATGGAAAGCTAAAGTCATTTCTGATCGTCTCCAAGAGAAGGCTGTGAACAGGAATTGGGATGCATGTCTCCACTTTATGAAGACAATGAAATATGTGCACTGGATCTTATGTAACGAGAGGCCAAAGAGCCAACCCTTGTTTTGTCCACATGCAGAGGGCCTGTACAGGATACTGGGCTACCCACAGAGGATCAGCTACTTTCCAGGTCCTCTCCACCATGGTGCTGTTTTATTCCCGGTGCATCCTCAGTCTCTACCATTGTCTGGGAACTTCACAGCTCCTGTGTCCACCATGGTACAGCATCCTCCAGCATTCCAGTGCCAGCCCATCTACATGAGTCCTCATCTGACATTTCCACACCAGCCTCCGGCCATGGACCCAGGTTTGACAAGTAACCAAGCAGCCTCAACCACTAACAGACCATCAAGATCCTCCATTGTAGGAATGAAACTTTGCCTGGCTCGAGGCAAGGACCTGTAAGACCTGTCCCAAGGAACCTCTGAGAGTTATCTGATATCTCTGTGGGCATTCGGTTGTCTTTGTGAGTTATCTATAGCTCTATGAGGTCAGGATATTGCAGTGTTTTTCCTGTCTCACCTCTTCAAAGTTCCAGAACCAGATGGCCCCTTCCCTTGAGTTATTGAGGACAATGACACACCTCTAGTTTACTGGTTGCATAAACAGGAACTCTGAAGCCCCCTGGTAGGAGCCAAGGTGGCTCGCCCTTCCCTTCCTCCTGCCCCACCCCCCACATCCTTGCCCAGAGCACAGTAGCTTTTGGTATATAAACACACTTCTGGCATGAATAAAACTGAGTCTATCCCCCAGAACAAAAAAAGTTATTCCTAAGTTAACTTAAAATCCTACAACTCAATGTGAAAAAATGCACCCTGGCAATTATCTCTGTCCTGAACTCCTCACTGTCATCTTGCCTGCTTACACAAGTAGTGAAAAACCTGCACTATTTACTTTCCATGTGTTTACTTTTCTTCCCATACAGATAATATTCTAGGAAAGGAAGTGTGCCTTCTATTTTTCTGTCCCCAGCCACCAGAAAGCATCCTGGACATGATAAATGCTTGCTGATGAGGATGCAGGTTGAACATCTGTGTTACCAGTTCTGTGAATAATAATGGATATAGTTATCAGAAAAGAGAGGACCTAGGGTTAAAATTTCTAAATGGTGTCTATTTTTCCTGCCTAGGGTTAACATTTCTAAATGGTGTCTATTTTTCCTGCTTTAAATATTTCTGAAGAACCCTATGTAGCTTTATATTAGACAAGTAAACACTAAGAAATAAAAACTATTACCAGTTAGCAAATTGAAAAACATATTAGGAATGCTAAAATCCCTTTAAACAGGTAAGATATAGAGAACAAAACACACTGTGGTGGTTTGAATGAAATGTTCCCCATAGGCTTTAAGTATTCAGACATTTTGTCCCCAGTTGCTGGCACTGTTTGGGGAGATCTTAGAGGATGTGGCCATGCTGGAGGAAGTACGTCACTGGGGGCGGGCTTAGAGAGCTTAACAAGCCTTGCTAGTCTCTAGAGGCTCTCTCTTGACTTCCTGTGCTCATTGCAAGATGTGAACCTCAGCTTTCTGCTCCAACTCCAGCCACCATGCCTCCTGCCACAATGGACTCTTAATTCCCTGGAGTCAATTGTAAGCTCGAATAAACTCTTCCTGTTATAAGTTCCCTTGGTCATGGTGGTTTTATCACAACAACAGAAAAGTGACTAATACACACACCATCAAACTTCTCATTCACCATCGCCATATTTGCATCTTTTTCTTCTTCTGCTACACTTTAGTTTCCAAAATTACTCAACACATCTGATGAACAAAAGTTTAGTTTTTAAGTGACTCACTCTAAGTTACTTATTTTATCTAAATCATCTTTACTGAATCCTGCCTCATACCATCAACCAATCACTTTGCCTACTTTAAATGTCCCTGACTCCTAGCTTCAAATGCAGGGTCCCTGTGACCCAGGGACACATCAGAAGCATCATCATGATTATGAATGCTATGGACAAGACTGATGTGGGGAGCACCCACTTTGGAGAACCCTGCATGGCCCCCTGCCTACCCTAGCAACAGCTCCTACCCTTTTCTCCCTTCTTCCCCTACGTTCCCTCCCCCTTCCTCCCTTCCTCTTTTGCCCTTCCTTCCTTGTACTAGAGACTGCTTGTCCTAGGAACTGAATTTAGGGCATTGCTCATGCTAGGCAAGCACTCTGCCTCTCAGCTGTATGTCCAGCCTTGTCCTTACTTTGAGACAGTATCTCACTAAATTGTCTAGGTTGGCCTTGAACCCAGTCTATTGCTGAGGTGGTTTGAATGAGTGTCCCCCCTAGGCTTTAAGTATTTAGACATTTTGTCTCCAGTTGGTGGCACTGTTCTTGGAAGTCTTAGAAGGTGTGGCCATGCTGGAGGAAGTACGTCATTGTGGGCAGGCTTAGTGAGTTTAACAAGCCTTGAGAGAAAAAAAAAAAAAACAAGCCTTGCGGTCTCCAGTCTCTCTCTGCTTCCTGTGCTCATTGCGAGATGTGACCCTCGGCTTGCTGCTCCAGCCCCGGCCTCCATGCTTCCCGCCACAATGGACTCTGATTCCCTGGAACCATCAATAGTAAGCTCAAATAAACTCTTCCTTTTATAAGTTCCTTTGGTCATGGTGTTTTGTCACAGCAACAGAAAGTGACTAATACAATTGCCCAAGCTGATCTTGAACCTCCATGAAAGCTTACCTCGATCCTCCTGCCTCAGCCTCCCAAATGGCCTGTACCACCTGATGGCCATTTTCCTTAACTTATACAAAGAGACATATGGCTGAGATTCTAAATTCCCCTGTGCTACTAGCAGTGTTTGGGACTTCCCTAGAACCCAGATGGCATCCCCTGGTTCTTGTCTACCCTATGTTGTGACAGCAGGGAAGGACTAACACTCAAGGCTCCAGCTCTGTGCTCTGCCAATCATCAAGACTGACCCTCAGGGACTACTTCTCAGATGATCTTCCTCCTAAGCGTTGACTTACAGCTGTCCCACGACCTTAGAGAGAAGCCCGGAACTTCTAACTGCCAAGCAGAGCAGCACTCTGAGTCCAGGTTGGTGACATTATGAGTTTGATCCTGGAGCTGCTGCACAAAAGTATGACAGCCACCGGGGGAGTATGCCCAACCCCCAAACAGACACACCACAAGGACCCAGTGGAATGATACTCAAAGCCAGTACCACCTCTGGATAGTTCAGCTGACAGAACTAATAAACTCCTTTTGTCATTTAATGCAAATTAAGTTAGATCATCCACACTTTTCATTCTGGAAGGCAGCAGACTGGTTCAAAATGGCAAGTTCAGGTAAGACATCTTGGACAGAGCCTTTCTTGAAACCAAGTGTTGTTAGAGAATGGTAGGAGAAGCATCTGGACATCTGTGGGGAGAGAGGCCGTGGAGAAGGAGAGGAGCCCTGAGTTGGAAAAGAAGGCTTTTCAAAGTGCTCCTTTTCAAATCATTACCCAGGCTGCCATCCTATCTAAGCCTGTCTGGCTGTTAGGAGACTTGAGTTTTATTTTATTTTATTTTATTTTATTTTATTTTATTTTATTTTATTTTATTTTTATTTCTGTATGTGTATGAATGTACTGTCTGCATGCAAGTCTGTGCACCCGTGTCGTGCAATGCCGCGGAGGTCAGAAGAGGGTCTCGGATTCCCCTGGAACTGGAGTTCTCCTGGAATTGGAGTTTCAGACGGTTCTCGGCTGCCATGTGGGTGCTGGGGATTGAACCCGGGTCCTCTATAAGAGCAGTTGGCGCTCTTAACCGCTAGGCCATCTCTCCAGCCCCGAGACTTGAGTTTTAAAAGAGATGAAGTGTTCAATCATGGGAACACCCCAATGGCACTGTGGGACAAAAGTCTTTTCCACTCTCTTCAGATCACTAAGAGATCCCCATCTCCAAACCTCACTTATTCCAATAGTCAGGGGCATACAGTAAAATCTGCCACCCGCTTAGGGACAAAGCACTCCAGGTGGCCCGAGAGCCTGCAGGACAGCTGTGTCCTCTAGGCTACCCTACTGTGCCCCACCATGCTTTTGCTTCAAGTTCTTGAGGGCGCAGGAAGAGCTGCTTCTTCCCCAGGAAGTCACACACATTCATCTTTCCTGACAAGCCTTCTCTGGGTATGCTTCTGTCCTCAGAGCTTCTCTAACCCATCTGATCTTAAGGCCTCTGTTGAAACATGGTTTCCTCGGAGAAGGTATACCAACCTTGGCTCTGCCAAGGCCCTGGTTTATAGAGTCGTACTATTTGCCTTTGAGATGACAGGCAGGGACATTTATAATGACTTGGTTTTGGTGTTCCTATTTTCCCACAGGTCTGCTTTCCAGTCTGTGACCTGAGTATGAAGTTGGAAGTCAGCTCTACTTGCTTATTCCCAGTTTATAAAGGCCTGAACTACTGAATGACTCCTAGACTTCTGTTTGATTCTGCGCCGTGCCTTTGCCCCTCCTTCAGGCCAGTATCTGTATCTTCTATGGGCATCCTTTGTTACCCTGTGACTTACGAGGAACTCAAACTAATACCCTGGTCCTCTCCAAGCCTCCCCTCCACCAAGAGCATCGACTGCTGCCAGCAGAACACGATGCATGGCTCTACCAGCTGGGAAAGAGAACAAGGGAAGGAGAAAAGGCAGAGCTGGCTTGAGAGTGTGCACATCACTGACGGAGCATTCTGTCTCCACAGAGACCCCGAAGTTCTAAGGAACTTCCCTTGCTTGGCCTGTTTTGAGATGGGTTTGCTATTTAGCCCAGGCTGACCTCAAGCTTGTGATCCTCCTTCCTGTGCCTCCTCAGCGCTGGGGTCACAGGCATCGGTGCCCAGCCTAGCCTTATTCTTTGATTTAATTTTCACTGTGTTCTTGCTTGACTAAATAAATATGCAATTAAGTATTTTATTTCAGTAATGCTCATGCCTCTGGTAAGACTGAGGAGCGATCAGTTATTTACATGTAGATCTGAAACCATTAAATGAAAATACCTGCTTACTAACATTTGAGACCAGCTATACCAAGGAATGAGAAAAGGAAAGAAGCAGATGTCAAATTTGTAGTGCTACCTAGAAAGGGTAGTGGGCACCTCTGAGAAGGGGGCTCTAAAGAAAAGGTGATTCTGGCACCCCCTTCCTCTTTCTTTCTCTACTTTAACACTAATCCAATCCACACAAGGGCTTAATGCTACCTGGCTAGCCTGGAAGCTAAGCACCATTCATGACACTGTTGGCTGTCACATTCCAGAGTCAATCTCCCAAACACATAGAAACTGATTTACTCTTCACTTCCTTTGTTTGATTGAAGAAACCCATGGTAAGTGTGCTACAAATACCAGCTGGACAGATAAACCAGAAGCATACAATCTGATCCCCAAGTCAAAAAGCATCCTGAAGAGAAAATCTGGTGAGCTTGGAAGGGACCAGTAATCTCTCGTGGTTATCCGTCAAGACCTTGGTGCAGTTTGCAAGTTGGGAGAGGCCTGCATTTCAAGTTACCCATTCTATTGCAATTTTCACGACACACAAGGACAGTGTGGCTCCTGGGAAGAGTTTATAAGGACTCAAAACACTCTTATTGAAAGGGAAGATCCTGTGATTTGCTATCAGAGTAAGGCGTTTACCAGTGTACATCAAGATAAAACACTCCATAGAGTTAAAGCAGCAAACCTGGTCTTCTCTAAACCGCTCTCTTGAACACACTGGGATGGGGCCAGGCAGCTTTCCCAGCACTGCGTGGGAATGCTCAGGACGCTGCTGGCTCAGGGCGTCCTGGAGAAGGCTTGTTCCTGCCTCTCTCACAACACAGTTCCTTGTTCCAAGTTCTCTGGATGTCAGATTAAAGTGTTCACTTGTTTATCTTTTCTGTAGCTCAGCAAAGACAAACCTGGGGCTAAATATTCCTCATCCCTGGTCTTTGAAGCCCATTTCACATTAAGTAATTGACATGCCTCAAAGGGACCAAATTATAAATCAGGAGGAAAATGGCATTCCATGAGCCCCTCAGAAACCAAAACCCTGTACAGAGCCTGCTTGCTTCTCCACAGAACAAGAATGTGTACACTACGTCTCATTCCTGTTGTATGCTAAAGACATGTAAATACAGAGAATAAGACTGCAGCTCTCATGTGCTACTCGCTCCGCACACTTGAGAAATGCTGAATCCAGTCTGTCAAAGAACAAAACCCATCCATTATCAATGGTTCCATTTTGCTTGGAAGAAAAATATGGAATACATTCTTTTTTTGTCTTTTCCGGACAGGGTCCCCCTGTAGCCCCAGCTGTCCTGGAACTTGCTAGGAATACATTTTTAACACACATAACCAGAGAGATCTCAGTAACTGCCAGTGTGGCTTCCTTCCTGCCTGATCTTTACCCTGTAACTTCTGATCACAACCATGTGGTACCTCTGACTTCCCTGAGACTAAGGAAAGAAAATTCTATATGCTCAAGTTATACTACTAGAATTAAAGGATTAAATGGCACACCCTGACATGGTTAAAAGCCTGAGTTTTAGACCCCACAGGACTGAGTCTGTTCTGGCTAGGGGACCATGAAAACTTACTTCATCGCTCATAGTTCTTGCTCCTCAACACACTCCAGAATTGGTGAAGACAGCTTCCTTGGGGTTGCTGTGGAGTCAACAAAGCATGGGAATATTTCAGCTAGTATCATTTATTATGGCAACATGCTAGGAGACTTCACAAAGAACCTAGTGTCTTAACTCCCAAGGTCAGCCTCAGGAGAAGTGAGCCAGCCCCCTATCTAATGAGGCTGTAGGGCTCCTGGGGGCCTGCTTTTGAGCTGCATTGTATGTGAGCTATAGTCATTCTCAGGGGATGCAAGGTGGAAATTCTCAAGAGTTTTGTTACCTGTAAGAAGCTTGAAGAAGCCTTCTCTCTGGTCTAGATAGAAGATAAACTATGTGTTGTTAGCTTCCCACTGGTGTGATAAAACATCCAAAATAATTGGCTTAAAAGGACAGATTCACACTGTCCTTTTAAATTCTGTAAATTTCAGTCCAGGGCTGCTTTGCTGTGTTACTATGGGCCTGTGGTAGGTGGCTCAGTATATCATAACAGGTGGGTGTGGAAAGGAGCTGAGAAGCTGGGGGGGAAAGGGGGGGGAGGGAAGGGAACAGTTTGCTAACCCAGCCGCTGTCTGAGCAACTGTCTAAATCACTGTAACCACTTCAGCACTTCCTTTGCATTCACAAGGAACAAAGTATAGGACCATACTACCTGGTCAGCCATTCGGTGTGGTCAACACATTTGCTAATCCCCATGAACTCCTCAAGTCCTGTTAAGGACAGTGATTTCCTCATCCTTTTCCAAGAAAGTCATGGTTCTGTCAGTATCCCATCCTTGTTGAAAAAAACTTAAAGAACATGAAAGACATGAGAACTCAGCCTCCTTGCAAGGTGCCACATGCCACAGGTTCACATGTATAATCAGAGCACCCAAGACTACTAGGTCAGACACAAAGAGCTTCATTACTGAGCTCAGCCAGCAGCAGGAGTTTCAGTTCTCCTTGGCCCTGAATTCTATGGAGTGATGCAGACGGCTCCAGATAAATGCCTCAGCCTGCAAAGGGCTGCGCCACAGAAGAGGAGCTCTGAGTTTAGAAAACCTAGATCCTTTGGTTTGGTTTGGTTTTTGAGACAGTTGTCTCCCTGCAACCCCAGATGGCCTGGAACTCGCTATGTAGACCAGGCTGGCCTTGAGCTCACAGAGATTCACCTGCCTCTGCCTCTGGAGTGCTGAGATTAAAGGCGTGTGCTACCATGCCAGGCCTATTAAGCTGACTTTTAAACATTATTATTCTAGGGACTGAGTTTCCAGTATATGAACCCTTGGAGACAAATGACAGCATTAGGAAGTAAGCCTGCCTTTGCTCTGGAGGGAGACACTACCTTCATCTCCCAAGGCTGTTTATATACAGCCATCCTTGAGAAAATGTCCTGGAAAGCCAGTCAGTACCTCACTCACAAGCCAGTCAAACAAAGGGGGCTCATGAAGCCTAGTTCCCCAGCATGTTATGTTTCAAATGACTAATTTTTTAAAATGGTATTAGTATTTAAAATAAGGGTTGGAAAATTGGAGGGAACAACAACAACAACAACAACAAAAGGACTGGGTCAAAAGCCCAACTGAAACAGTAAACTTCTTCCCAAAACAATAAACTTCTGCATAGAAAAACTTTTAAAAAGACTGAGAAAAAGATGCAAGACAGGTATGGAAGAATGCATGAACTTGGGTGGGGTGAGAGGCATGGAAGGGGAATGAGTCTAAATTGGATTGAGAAATGTGGTATGAAATGCACAAAACTTCAATAAAATATTTTTAATTAGCTAACTATGTAAATATATAATAAAATAAGGGTTGGAGAGTTCTCAAAGCTCTTGTTGAACAAGGATACAGCAATCACATTTACAGAGTCTCTCAGAAGAGCATGTGTCTGTGTGCGGCACAGCCTTCCCCCATAGATGGGTGCTGATCATCTGAAGTATAAGGTACATAGTTCAGGCAGTTAGAGGTTTTGAGGGAGTCTTCTGATTCAGTTTTTTTTTTTTCTGTTAAACAAGAACAAATAATTTTTCCCTGTAACATTAATTTGAAATTTAATGACAAAGATGGCTTTGAGATAGAACTATGAAGAAAGTGAGCATTGCGGGCCGCGTCTCTGGGGCTGGCAAGCCTTCCTAGTGTGATGGAAGCTCTAGACAAGGAACCCTGCTTTACATTATCCCACAGTTTGCACCCTTTCCCCCCAAATGGTCAGTCTCCCCAGGTTACTAATGCACTAACCTCCCCTTTACATTACCCTGTGATTCAGACCCTGTCTTTAGGTCCATCGTAGTCCCTGCATTACTAACACACTGACCTCCCCTTGCTATTTTCCTGCAATTTATACCTTTCCCCCGACTCCCTCAGACTTCCCGCATCACCACTAATGTGCCGGCAGCTCGCAGCTTCTACCGCATTTCTGACAATTTGTACTCATTTTTTTCCTTCAGAGAATCTGGGGAAAGCTGCATGGCTACTATGTGTCTAGGGCAAAAGAACAGAGACCCTCTCCAAGAGTGAGGGTTCTGGGTTACACCCTGGCCTGTGCGCATGGCCCGTGGCTTAGGAAGGTCAAGAGGCAGTTGAAGGCCATGAGACGAACTTGGAGCTGATGACAATGTAAACAAATTAAATTTTTCCTTTATTTAAAGATGAGAATATTTAAAATTTTTGCTATTTGTACATGAGTGTTTTGCCTATATGTATGCAGGTGCACCATGTGTGTGTGCAGTGCCTAAGGATGCCAGAAGAGGGCATCAGATTCCTTTGGAACTGCACTTATAGATGGTTATTAGCTGTTATGTGAATGATGGGAACCAAACCTGGGTCCTCTTCAAGGGCAGCCAGTGCCCTTAACCACTAAGCCATCTCTCCAGTGCCTCGATTTTCCTTTTTTTGGGGGGGAGGGGGGTTCCCATGAAAATTTCCCCATCCAAATTGGTTTTGTCATTATTCAGATCTTGTTAGACTAGTGTACTGTAGAGATTTCACTGCTGCAGCTTCCCTATCATGTCAAGAATGCATTAACTAGACCCTGGTGTCTAGGCCTTTGCCTCTTACATTCTTTCCACCCTGAGCCTTAGGTGTGAAGGTTACATTGTTGATATGTCACCTAAGGCTGGGCACCTCACAGTCACTTATTCTCCCTGTTTGACCAATTGTGGAACATTGTAATAGTGTCCATCTGCTGTTTAAAAAAATGAAATTTCTAGCCAGGCATGGTGGCAAATGCCTTTAATCCTAGCACTTGGGAGGCAGAGGCAGGAGGACCTTTGTGAGTTCAAGGCCAGCCTGGTCTACAGAGTGAGTTACAGGACAGCTAGGGCTACAGGGAGACCCTGTCTCGAAAACAACCCCCCCCAAAAAAAGAAATTTCTTTGATGATTGGTAAGAGATACACTTGTCTGTAAATATAAGGATACATATTTAGAATATAGTAAGAAGTTACATTGGTCTACAAAAGTGATAGAGGTAGGTTCTTCTCTAGGGCCTATGCCCTTTCTGATCACTTGTACTTGGCTATGTTTACAGTACCACACATGATTTCCTTCCTACTGAGTGGGCCTTAAGTCCAGTTAGACAGCTGTTGATTATGCCCAATACAAAAGTGCCACTACTGCACCAATAGAAATAGCTGGGGCTTAGCTGGGTGTGGTAGTGCACGCCTTTAATTCCAGCACTTGGGAGGCAAAGGCAGGCGGATCTTTGTGAGTTCAAGGCCAGCCTGGTCTAGGCCAGCCTGGGCCTAAAGGGAAACCCTGTCTCAAAAAGACCAAAAAAAAAAAACAAAAAAAAAAATTGGGGCCAGTTGTGATTCGTCGGCTTTACAGCTAGGTAGGACCATTGCTTGGTTTTCTTCCTTGGCAGTCTGTACAGTATCTTCTGACACCATGGGGCCTGGTCTTCAGGGAGGAGGCTTCCAGGTCAGTTCTAACTCAACTGTTACAAGTACTGTGTCCAAAGTATGTTGTGTCTTCAATAACAAGGTACTGCCTTCAGGTTCTGAGAGGCAATCAGGGGCTGTGGCAACAGCCTGTATTATTTTGGGAGTCTTTTGGACTACCCTGACCAACAACTCAAAGGGAGGTTTCTTCAAGCCTGGCATTGTGATTTCTTATAATGTCTTCAGCTATATACATGCCCTCATGTTTGGATTATATGTGTATTTTTCAGTATGCTTCTTAGGTGCCACATTTTCCTTTGTCTTTCACACCACATAGGTCATTCTCTCTCTTTCTTCCTGTATAACCCTCCCTTCCTCTTCTGCAGTTAAAGTATGCCTATTTCTCCCTTGATAATATCTGTCACCTACTATCCCCCTCTCTTGAACCCCTTCTTCCCTTTTCCCACTGTGATGGTTAATCCTGGATGTCAACTTGACTGGACTAAGGAATAAAGAGAAAAAGGATCTTTCGATTGGACTACCTCAACGATGGCCACCCCAAATGTGGAGTTACCTTCTGCTGGCAGACAGTTATAAAAGGCATGCCAGGGATCTGGTCCTTTTTTCCTGTGGCTTGCCTCTCTCTCACTGGTGAGTTTGTTCTTGCTGCTGTGTAACAATTTTCGGATCCCAGCGTATACTGAGACCGGCACAGATCTCCTGAATCCATTAGGGCCTTCAGCACCAGATTGGGACTACGATGAACATCCAGCTTGCGGACTGAGCAGTTCCCTGGATTCTCCAGTCCTCTCACGTGGGCGTGGCTACTGTTGGACTCCTTGAACTTGTCACATGAGCAAATCAATCATTGTATATAGCTATATATTCGTCCATGTTGCTTCTTTTCTTTAGAGAACCCTGACTAATACAGATTTTGTACCAGAAGTGGTTCAGAGAGAAATGAATTGAAAGGATGAATTTCCTTATGGGCCTTGGTAGTTTTTCCTGGGCAGCTTGTCCACCCAATGAAGCCTAGAGTTACTGAAGGTTCTCCTGGTGGCATGAAGAGAATGATAATCCTTGGTCAGACTTTTTATGTAATTATGAAGATAGATACCTTTGACTCACTAACTCGCCTGTTGTGAGAAGCAAGGAATTTTAGCGACTCTATATTATAAAACACATTTGGAAATTGTGGAAAAATAAGCGAAAATAATGATGTTTGCTTGGTTGCTCCTAGCAATCTCTGGATAAAGTGATGAGAGAAAATAGAAGGAGCTCAGTGATAAATATGACCAGCTCCAGATTCGAACAACAGTTTAAAAGTTTCCGGGGCTGGAGAGATGGCCTAGGGTTAAGAGGCCGACCCTCTCTTGCAGAGGACCCGGTTCGATCCCAGCACCACTTGGCGGCTGAGAACCGTCTGTGACTCCGTTTCCAGGCGATCTCAGCACCAGGGGAATCCGAGACCCTCTTCTGACCTCCGCGGCATTGCACGACACGGGTGCACAGACCTGCATGCAGAAGACAGTTCATCACATAAAAATAAATAAATAATAAATAAATTAAAAAAAAAAAAGTTTCCAAGTGTGCTCTGGAAGAGCATCTTCTCTCCAGCAGCCAGAGCTAAAGCGGCAGAAAATCAAGCTGGAGCCCTTATTTACGTTTGGCTGATTTACAATGCACAATTATCAATTTCCCAGCCACAAGAGGTCAGCAGTCCAAAAGTGAGAGCACTGGTGGGGAAAGGGTGGAACCCTGAACTTGGATGGAGATGTGTGGGAAAACCACGATGATGAGGACGTTGAAGCCTTGGATTCTGAGGGATTTTCTTTATCTGAGGAATTAATCTCCCCACCCTCAGCAGAGAATCCACACCCTGCAGATCCCTCCTCCCCACCCTTGCCTGAGGAAACTAATCCCCCCCCTCCCAGTGGGAGCTAATGTCCCTCAGGGCCCAACAATTGTTGCCTCTAGACCTATAACCAGATTGAAGGCTAAGCAAGCCCCTCAACGTGAGATAGAAAGTGTGCTACACCACTAAAGAAATTAATGAGTTTGCTGATTCATTCCGGCAAAAGCCTAAGGAACATGTGTGGGAATGGATTTTAAGGGTGTGGGATAATGGTGGAAGGAATATAAAATTGGATCACACTGAGTTTATCGATATGAGCCCACTGAGCAGAGATTCTAGGTTTAACATGGAAGCTTGAGCGGTTAAAAAAAGGTGTTAAAAGTTTATTTGAATGGTTGGCTGACTTATTTATTAAAACATGGCCTACTCTCAGCGAGTTAGAGATGCCTGATATTCCTTGGCTTAGTATTGATGAAGGGATTGTGAGGGTCAGGCAGATGGGCATGTTTGAGTGGATTCAAAGTGTAAAACCACATTCTCTACAATATGAGGAGCAAGCCAGTGAACAGCATTCCTCCATGGCTTGTGCTTTAGCTACTGTCTCCAGGTTCCTGCCCTGAGTTCCTGCCTTGGGCTCCTTAAGTGATGAACTGTGATCCAGGAGATGTAAGCTAAATACACCCTTTCCTCCCCAAGTTGGTGTCAGTCAGAGTGTTTTGTCACAGCAATGGAAGACAAACTAGAACACCCATCATGGTTCCTTTCCATTTTCCTGGCCCCTGCAGTTACATCAAAATGTATACTCACATCTAAAGATTTGGAACTAGGATCTGCAAATAAGACAGAACATGTATCATTTGCTTTTCTGAGTCTGGGTTACCTCGCTTAGTATATCAGTCAGTGGTTCTTTCCATTTTCCTTTTTTAATATTTATTTATTTATTTATTTATTTATTTATTTATTTATTTATATCTGTATACGGGGCAGGGGGAGATGTGCCACAGTCAGAGGACAACTTCCAGGAGTCGATTCTCTTCTTCCATCATGTGAGGCACAGGGATTGAACTTAGGTTGTCAGGCTTGGTAGTAATCACCTTTACCTACTGAACCATCTCAGTGGCTCCACAAATTTCTTCACCTAAAGAAAGCTTCGGGAGCTGCACAGAAGGAGAAAAATATTATGCTCTTCTTTTTCTCATGTATTATTTTTAATGAAAAAGATGTTTTATCATCATTAATTTAACAATTTCTAAGCCAGGCATGGTGCTATACATCTATAATTCTGGCTACTTAGAAGGCTGAGTTAGTTAGGAGGATCACAAATTTAAGGCAAGGCTGGGCAGTAGAGGAAGTTCCTCCCCTACCCCCAGTACCCATCAAAAGTAGAAAAAAAGTCAGATAAACCCCCAGGATTTCCCTCAGCTTGTTCTCCTCTGCTTGGTGTATCTTGTCCTGGTACAATGTATTCTCTATGTCAAGAAATGGGCTACAGTTGGTGAGACAGAAGGAGGAAGAGTTCGGAAACTTCTAGATAAAAGCAACAAGTCCAAAGACACAGCAGTTCAGGTGTGAAGATTTTAGGAAAATTTAACCATTTAGGAATGGGTGGAATGCAGGATGAGTAGCAATGCAGCTGGCATGTATTGTGATGGAGCGGCGACTGAAGGAATCTGGAGTCTCGTCTCCATGGGTCTGGGACCATAGGAATCTTAAGCAGGAAGAGTAATGTGCTCATCTTTGAATTCAGGAGCATCTCTCAGATGGTGCATGAGGGATACACTAGACTGTCTCCATAATACAATCAGCAGGTCAGTAAACACACTAGGATTTTAAGTAATAAGCTAATAGGGCATGGTGGTGCACGACTTTAATCCTAGCACTTGGGAGGCAGAGGCAGGTGGATCTTTGTGACTTCAAGGCCCGCCTGTTCTACATAGTGAGCTCCAGGATAGCTGGGACTAAAGGGAGACCCTGTCTCAAAAAGACAAAAAAAGTAATAAGCTAATAAAGAGATGATGAACATATTCAAGTTCTAACCTCTAGTTCCTTAGAATGCCACTGAATTTTGGAGTCTTCAAAAGAGGCATCTGAACTAAAAGGAGTCCATATGGGTGTCCCCCCACCATCCAACTGGACTGGTGTGCACAGGACACAGACACATCTAGAGGGAAGACCATGTGGAGAGAGGGAGAAAGCAGTTATCCAAGGCAAGGGGAGGGGCCCCAGAGCAGCCACCTTTACTGCACTTTTATCTCAGACTCTCAAGAACTCTGAGAAAATAAATTCTCATATTTATGCCACCCAGCCTGGAACACTTTATTACAACAATTAATATATCGTGGATGAAAGGTAGTGGGGTAGGGTAGAAAGAAACCAGGACAGATTTTTGGCAGATTAGATACAGGTCTGTGTATCGACAAGTCATCAAGAAAAGAAGTTGACTTTTAAGTGTTCCTAATATAAGCAAGTAGTAGATGGTAATATCATAAACCAATCAACATACAAAGAAAGAAGGGCCAGAGGTCTGGGTTAAAGATAACATAAGGCCTTCAGAGGACAAGGTTTGAGGGGCCAATAGAATGTGTCCATTCAGCAGGGGCTGAAAACAGTGTCAGCAGGGGCTGAAAACAGTGTCAGCAGGGGCTGACACTCAGGAAGCAAGACCTGAGGGAAAGGAATGAAACCCGGAAGCCTCTGCGTGGGGCGGAGGGTGTGAATGAAACTAGCGAAGCAGAACAGCACGGCACTCAGCAGAGGGTTCACCACAGAGACCAAAATGAAAGGAATCAAGGATACAGACATCTCAAGGAAGGAATGATCACCACTGTCAACTACTGAAAAGAAGTCAAAGCTCGAAGAATGCACAGCAATTGGATGAGGAGAGACGACTAGTGAATTCTGCAATGTCCCTTCAGAGGAGTTCTTAGAAGGGAGAGCTGTACCATACTGCACTGAGAACAAAGAGATGGAAAACGAAAAGCAGCAGACATAGCCACTGACGAGGTACAGCTGGGCGATGGAGGCGCCACAGTAGGTTCTGTCATGGCTGCTGGTGGTGCTAGGGCTGGAACAGGAGCAGGAAATGATACCACTGGATGAATGAAGCTGCAGTGGTCACCTCCTAAAGTCATGGAGCTGGGCCTCTCGGAGATGCTATCTGCAAGGTGGAGAATACTGCACAGCAATGAGTTGTTCTGCTCCCAGCTCAGGTGGCTGGTTAGGATTCAGGCACTTCCTGCAGGAAGCCTGCACATAGGCCATTTGGTGAGTATACGTGGCAGGCTTCATTGCAATGTATGGTAAATTACATTCACTTGGTATTATGAAGGACGACACTGAGGGTCAAGGAAGAAGAGGGAAACAGTAATCGAAGAAGTGGAGAGGAACTTGAGCTCCTGGCATGGCTAAATGTAGTAAATTCTGATCTGGGCGTGGTGGCACACCCTTTAATCCCAGCACTGAAGAGGCAGAAGCAGGGGGATCTCTGTGAGTTCAAGGGCAGCCTCGTCTACAGAGCAAGTTCCAGGCCAGCTGGGGCTACAGGGAGACCCCGTCTCAAAAAGACAAAAAAAATGTAGTAAGTTCTGGTCTCTGCTTACACATCTTTCCTTCCAGACTCCCCACCAGGAGGGACGGGTCTTTGTTGAGTGTGGTAGCCTAGAGTACCTTTACCATGCCTGAAACTTGGAAGTCCAGACAATGCTGAATGTAAGATCTACCATAGCTATACAAAGATGAAGAGTAAGAATTAGGTCTTCCTGCTCTGAGTCCCAGATCTTGGTTACATATCCACTGAGTAGCAACAGTTGATGTCTACATCCACTCATATGACCAGGATAGATCAGAGATGGAGGTTAGGCTGAGATGACCAAAGAGCAATGCTCAGGGTAGATGAACAAATGACTTGTGGGCATAGTCAAGGCGATGTATGGTGATAAATAGTAATGGAGCAAGAAGCTGTCAGAAGGCCGAGTAAGGCCCCTGGTGGGATTAGCATGGTAATCTAATGGTATGATGTCTGGACAATTCCGAGCAAGGCGACTGCATGCTGCCCTACTTCACTAGTCCTTCTCTGACACCTTCCTCTCAATTTAAAATATCTGTACTTATGATGTGTCTTACAAACATGTTTTTGTCACTAGTGATATAACCATGGATACAGAAGCAGTGGTTTTTCAAACTCAATCCAATATTCTGGTATTTTATTCCCTGACAGGATGCAGCAGTTGTTTAAAACTTGTACATACATTAATAGATAAATTTAATAGGATTTCACTGTGTATATTCTAAAAAGAGCCCATTAAATAATAATGAATTTTCTGAGCCTTATATTAGCTAATGGCATAATAACCTTACTATTTTTGCCATCAGCATACTCTGCTTTAATTTAAAGCAGTTAGCTTTACCAGTGGGTAAACTTCATGTTCAATGAGAGGGTGAGGGCAGCGTCTGTGTTAAGACACTGGAGCCACTTTGAGAGCCACCGTGCACTGCCATTTCTCAGTCTTGAGACACTGGGCAGTGTGAACTATGATTGGCAGAAAAAGCTGATAAGCTATATCATGAGTAATTACATTAACAACAATCTGTGTGTGTGTGTGTGTGTGTGTGTGTGTGTGTGAGAGAGAGAGAGAGAGAGAGAGAGAGAGAGAGAGAGAGAGAGAGAATTCAGGTGTGTGCATGCCATGAAGTCATGGTGAGGTGTGAGGACAGCCTCGGTATCAGTCCTCACTTCCCACCTTCTTTGAAGCAGGGTCTCTCATTTTTCCCTCAAGTCTGCCAGACTAGCTGGCCTGAAGGATTCCCAGTATTTTCCTGTTTTCATCTCTCATTTCTGTGTAGGAATGCTGGGATTAGACACACGCACTACCATTCTTGCTTTAAGTGAGTTCTGGGGATTTGAACTCAGGGCCTCACGCTTGCACAACAAGCACTTTACACATTCAACTGTGTCTCCAGCCCAATTATAACATCTAAGCCCTAACCTTTAGCACCAGGAGCCTGATTATTCCTGTTTCGCCTGGACTGTTTCTGTCTCTCATGGAGTCTGTGCCTTTTCCCCATCACTGCAGAATGCTGCTTAAACAAGTGGGAGGGGGGGAAAGGTGAGCCTTTACTATTTCAAGATAAGTTACCAGGAAAAAGTCTGGTTTACATATGGAGCATACACAAAGGTGGCTTTGGGGAACGTCTGAGACAGTAATCCTTTTATTAGTGGAACCCCAAGGTGGCTGTGAAACGAGGGGTTTGTGTTGCTTTCTGTTTTTACAAAGTCAAATCTAAATCCATATATTGCAAAGGTATCCGGTTTTAACTGCTGGGATGAATTAATTTACTTATTTTTAAATGTATCTACTGGCCTTTAGAATCTTTTATTTATATAAAGATACCTTTGAACTTTACAAACAGGTTGGGTGCTAACCACTGTTCAAATATTTAAAATAAGGCACCAGGTATATGCAAAGCAATAGTTCATACCCAAAATAAGGGATGAAAGTCAAATGCCTTCCTAAGCCATCTTTTAGTAATTTCCACTAGATTTTTCTCATATTGTATTGAAGTACATGTACACTTAAAATATTAAATCACATGAATATATAAACATGTTTCCATTGCTTTTATAAAAAGAATATGAAGCACATTTTACATACCAATCAATATCTTTACTTTGGGCAGCTGTTTTAATGATTATTATAATTCAATGTCTAACTTTTAGAGAAGTTGACCTAGGAGGCAATAATAAATGTGATCATTTATCTTCAGCTTCTTTGAGGACTCAATTCATTTTCCACCTTGGCTTTTCTCATTTTCACCTTGTGTCTGATTGCTTTACAAGGCATATGTCTCTTCTTCCTTTAATTGCTTTCTGTACTTCCTTTTTCATTAAAAAATGCTTGTTGCTAAGTGATGTGCATAGCATTAAGATATATATTCACTATCTGTAGATAGGGCATCATTTCCCTCTATTACTTCACTCATATTTGAACTGACTGACACTACTTTCTGGATTCTGATTTTTTTTTTTTCCCCAAGACACACTGCTCCATCTTCTGTCCTTTGACCATTAGCTATTGTACTTAGAATTTAGCCCAGTTTTCTTCTGTTCTTTACCATTTTGTTAAGTTCTGATAGACAGACTCTTTGTAGTCTCTTGTCTTTGTCTTCTTTCAATTATATTTTAAAACAGTAGAAAGATACCTCCTCATTTATGGTATGCAGGCTATTTCCTGTGATCTTTCTTTCATCACTTTAGCTATTCCAGCTGCTAGTCCCTTCGAGTACCACAGCACATCTTACTCTCTTCCTGACCCCTCTTTATTTATGCAGTGTTATTAACTATGGTATGTTCCCATCAAACCACATCCTTTATTCAATTTCAGTGCTTCAATGAGTTACAATATAAATATTTTTCACCGTGTCACAATGCAACTAATTTGTTTGGCTATGATATAAGTTACTCTAAAATGCCCCCAAAAGAAAGCATCAAGGCAAAAATCAAACAGCCCACTTACTTACAGACATGTCATAATTTCCTTTTATATGTGTCAGAATAAAAATTTTTTTGTCTTTTCCAGACAGGATCTCCCTGTGGTCCCAGCTGTCCGGAACTCACTCTGTAGACCAGGTTGGCCTTGAACTCACAAAGATCTGCCTGCCTCTGCCTCCCAAGTGCTAGGATTAAAGGCGTACACCACCATGCCCAGTGATAGAATAAATATTTTTTGAAGAACACTAAGGTCATACGTGGGTTTTCCCAAAATAAATTAATTTGTAGGCTAGCTAGCACCACTGGGCTCATACACCTTGGCTTCTGTTTATGTCCATAGAGACAGTAATTTCTGAGAAAGTAGGAAGTAGGAGTGAGGATTCATGAGTACCTGGTAGTTTCTATCACCATGCAGATTCTAAGGTTGTTTTTTTCTAGGTATAGAGAAAAAGGACATGTCCTCAGCTATTACAACATAAGGATGTTGTGGAGTTACAGAAACTTTAGGCAAAGTTAATTATTTACAAGCTCTGTAAAGCACAGTTGTTCTATCAGAAATGTCAGAAACATATAAGGATGTCCATGATAACATTAATATATCCTTGTCTCAGATTTAGAGTATTGATGTTTATTTAAATATAAATTTAGTCAATAAAAATTCATTTATTCTAAATGTTGCCTGTAACATTTCTTATAGGACTCTACTATTTCCAATATTCTTGTATCTTTTGTTTGTATTTTGTTTTTTTTTCTTAATCCTTATTGAGCTTTTGTACATTTCATACAACATTTCTTAATCAAATTTAGACCTGTTCCCCATCCATGTCCCCCTCATTAATTTTTGTATTGTTTTCTTTGTTTCTATTTCATTGATTTCTATTATTTCTTCCTGTCTCTTGGTTTTAGGGTCTATTTGTTGTTGCCCCTCAAATGTTTTTAGCTATAGTGTTAGATCATTTATTTGTTCCCTTTCTGTTTTTTTTTTTTTTATGTGGGCATTTAGGGCTATAAATTTCCCTCTTAGGACTGCTTTTAAAGTATCCCACAGGTTTTGTTGTGTTGCATTGTCTTTTTCGTTAAGTTCCATGAATACTTTTATTTCATTCTTTATTTCTTCCCTGACCCATTCGTTATTCAGAATCATCTTATTTAGTCTCCATTTTTTTCTTGTAGCTAGTCAGGCTTATTCTGGTGTTAATATTGAGCTTTATTGCACTGAGGTCTGATAGAATGCATGAGATTATCTCAATCCTTTTATACTTGTTGAGGTTTCCTTTGTGTCCCAGTATGTGGTTGATTTTGGAGAATGTTCTGTGGGGTGCTGAGTAGAAAGTATATTCTCTGGTGTTTGGGTGGAATATTCGATATATGTCTGTGAGGTCCATTTGGTGTATTGTATTGTTCAGTTCCAATGTTTCTCTGTTCATTTTTTGTCCAGTTGATCTATCCAACGGGCTCAGTGGGGTATTGAAGTCCCCCACTATTATTGTGCTGGGATTAATCTGTGTCTTGAGGACCTGCAGAATTGTGTTTATATAGTTTGGTGCATAAACATTTAGGATTGTGATGTCTTCCTGGTTAGTTGTTCCTTTGATAAGAATGTAATGGCCCTCTTTGTCTCTTCTGATTGACTTTACTCTGAGATCTATTTTGTCTGATATTAGAGTAGCAACTCCTGCTTGCTTTTTGGTACCATTTGCTTGGAATATTTTTTCCATCCTTTCACTTTGAGTTGGTGTCTATCCTTGAGGGTAAGATGGGTTTCTTGTAGGCACATATAGATGGCTTCTGTTCCCTAATCCATTCTCCCAGTCTATGTCTTTTGATTGGGGAGTTGACCATTGATATTTAAGGTCATTATTGAGAGATGTGTGTTGCTTCCTTTCAACTTATTCTTGGTTTGCGTTCTTGGTCTAGGTTTGTATTTACACTGTTTTGCTTTTATTCGTTTCTCTCTTTAGTTGCTTGGGGACAGTTGCTCCTTTCCTCTGTTCTTTGGATTGCTTCAAGTATTTTCTGAAGTGTTGGGTTTTTTTGACATGTATTTTTTTCATCTTGTTTATGTCATGAAAGATTTTTCTTTCTCCTTCAACTATAATTGACATTTTTACTGGGTATAGTAATCTGGGTTAGCATTTAAAGTCGTTTAGCACTGGGAATACTTTGGTTCACGTTCTTCTGGCTTTCATAGTTTGCACTGAGAAGTTAGCTTTAATTCTGATAGGTTTCCCCTTGTATGTAATTTGTTGTTTTTCTCTTGTAGCTTTCAGTATTTTGTCTTTGTTTTGAGCATCTAGCTTTTTTTAAATTTAATTTATTTTTTATGTGTATGAATGTACTGGCTGCATGTAGGTTTGTGCACCTGTGTAGCGCAATACCGCGGAGGTCAGAAGAGGGCGTCAGATTCCCCTCGAACTGGAGTTCTCCTAGAATTGGAGTTATAGACGGTTCTCGGCCACCATGTGGGTGCTGAGGATTGAACCTGGGTCCTCTGAAAGAGCAGTTGGCACTCTTAACCACTAGGCCATCTCTCCAGCCCGAGCATCTAGCATTTTAACTATGATATGGTGTGGGCAATTTCTTTTCTGGTCTTGGCTATTTTGTGTTCTATGTGCTTCTTGTATTTGTATAGGTTTGCCTTTTTTCAGTTTGGGAAAATTTTCTTCTCTTATCCTTTTGAAGATCTGATCAACACCATTGTCTTGGGATTCTTCTCCTTCCTCTATCCCTATGACACAGAGATTTGGTCTTTTCATAGTATCCCACATTTCTTGGTTATTCCACTCTTTTTTTTTTTTAACTTTTCATAGTCTTCACTTGAGCATTTTAGATGTTCCGTGTTGTCCTGAAGTTCTGTTATTCTATTTTCTGCTTCATCCATTCTGCTTCTGAGGCTTTCTCCCATACTTTCCTGTTGATTGGATGAATGTTCCATTTCCTTTTTCATTTCTTCCTGTGATTTCTTTAGTATTTCCACTTCCTTTTGGAGCTTGTCATTCTCTACTTATAGCTCCTTGCTTCACTGGTCAGTTTCTTTTTTCATTTCAGCCTGGGATCTTTTCAGTGTTTCTACTTCCTTCCAGAGTTTGTCTTTCTCTCCCTCTAGTTCTTTCCAGTGTTTATCATTCTTTCCTTCTAGGTCCTTCCTGAGTTTTTCATTTTCTCCCTTAGTTCTCTGATTTGTTCTTTATATTCTTTGATTTCTTTGAATATGTCTACAATTGTTCCTCTAAGGTCTGTGTCTTGGTTTCCTTCCAGGGAGATCTCATTGTAGGAATCTTCTGTTGGACTGACAGAGTTTGGTGTGAATTTATTATGAGCTTTTTCCCATGTTGTTTTTTCATTGTGTCCTTGGCATGTGGATTTGTTTGTTTGTTTGTTTGTGTTTTTGGATTCTGGTCCCTCAACGTTGGCTGTGCAGACTAGATTTACAACACTACGTCTGCTAGATAGTCTGTACCACAGCACCACCAGCTTTGGGGCGGGGGCTGTAAGCTAGTACCCTGTTGACCTGCTGCACCCCTGTGGCCCTGTCTAGGTGAACCCACACCTTAGTGCTCTCTGGAACCTGAGCTGGAAGGTTCCAAGGGCAGGTGTAGGGCCCCAAAGCCTCAAGGCAGTTCCACTGTGCCCTCATTTGTATTTTGAAACTTTAAACATCCATGTAATGATGATGAAATTAGGATGCGGGGCCTCAGGGCATCTTGTGACAAGATTAGTGCTCTCTAAATGAGATCTAGAAAGCTCTTTTGCCCTGTGACCAAGCAGCAAGAAAGAACAAAGAAGGCACTCAGCAGACTGTGGATCTGCTGCGTGCCTTAATCTTGAGCTTATCAGCTTCTAGAACTGTGAGAAGCTGGTTTCTATTGTTGATAGCATTGGTTCTGTGGTGTCTATAGCACTCGTTCTGTGGTGGTTTGCTATAGCACCCAGAATGGACAAAGGCAGAATCCTTTCTCTTAAATACTGGACTGTACCACCAGAGGAGAGGGCCCAAAGAAACTGATACCACATTAAATAATTTTTAATCATTTTTCAAATTGATCCTAACCTGATCCAATTGAAGGTGCTTTGTAATTAATTGAAAAATAATAAAAACTAAATGAGAAAATGGAAAAGAATGAATTACTTAGAAAACAAAAGATACAAATCTGCCCACGATTGATCTTATAAGTGCGACTGCTTAGTGAAGGAATGAGTAGCTGTTGGGGGCACAGGCTTTACAGCTAGTCTGCTTAATTCTCTCCTTAGCTACTTCAGTCATGTGAAAGCTAGTATGACCTGTGGGGTGGTGGGCCATGGCAGTGAAGGATGTAGTTCGGAGCATCTGGGTTTGAATCCTCCCTTGACCACTTCAATAGCCAAATGTGACTAGAACTTCAGCAATTCTCTTTCCCACCTTTATAAAATGGGAAAATAGTAAAACTTATACACAGGGTAAAGAGGAGCCATTCCAGGACCTCTCTTGCCCTCTGGTCACAGGTAGTACCTTTTTCTGAATACATACTCCTTTATTGTGGATCAGGCCCATGGCCCAGAAGGACCATTGTTAGGTGCCACCATAGAAACCACAGCATGCAGGCCACTCTCTCCTGTGATCTCCAGAAGTACCCTACCTAAAGTGACTACTCCAATCATTATTTTCTCATCACCCTGTTTATTTACTTCGTAGTACTTAGGGTAATTGGTGATTATACTGTTGTTATTATTAGCTCAGTTTACTGACATATTGCAAATCTGTCTAGTTCATATGACATCCCCAATAGTCTTGCCCAGTGTAAGCAAGTTAATAGGTGCCACAAACAGTTATTGAAAGAACAATTAAGTGAAAGGATGACTAATTATGTTTTTTAACCAACCTTAATGTCAAATCTTAGTATTTCCAAAATTCACTCTCCAGCCCCCAAAATAATTTTATCTTAACTATTTCTTAGACCTATTCATATTTATGGTATACTTTACATCTTAGAACTAATGCATCATTCAGTATTAAACCCTGTCCTGAAATTTGTCTTTGATTTCCCTTTATTTTAAAAATATTTTATTTATTTTCATTTTATGGGTATGAGTGTATTGCCTGCATGTATGTAAGTGCACCCATGTCATGAAATACCCACTGAGGTCAGAAGAGGGTGTTGGATTCCTTGGAACTAGAGTTACTGACAGTCATTAGTTGCTATGTGGGTGCTGGGATTTAAATCCAAGTCCTCTGCAAGAGCAGTCAGTGCTCTTGACTGCTGAGCCATCTCTCTACCCCTTGATTTGCTTTAGTAAGAGTCAAAGTACAGGGGACTGGAGTGATGGCTCAGTGGTTAAGAGCACTGACTATACCCACATGCAGGGTATCAACCATGTGTAACTCCCATTCCAAGGGATCTGACCCCCTCTTCTGACCTTCACAGGCACTGCGTGTACATGGTATACCTACATATGTGCAGGAAAACACTGGTACACATAAAAAAATATAGTTTAAGTACAATTTGAGATGTCCACATACTTGAACACAAAGTTTCAAACTCAACATTAGTTTTTAACATGAGCACATGCACATTTAGGGTTACACAGGCACGGCAGGATTAATGGAGTCAATCACCGGAGCTTCAACTTATAGTTATGATTCCACTTCCTCCTCCAAGAACCTCTCTTCTCTTTTACATAAGAAAGGCACATTTCTTATTCCAAATTCATTTTACATTCATGTGTTTTTCTGCATGTTTAAAGGTTTTCAGGGTGCCAGAAGAATAATAATAACACTGGTATTCATGAAGCAATGCTCAATAAACTTCTCACTAAGAAGTTAAAACAATGCCCACTCTATTACTTGTCTGTGTTAAGGGTAAATCACAATAGGAAATGTCTGCAGGACATACATTAAGATGCTTGGAATTCAAGTATGCTATAGAATGCTGATAATTTTTATGTGGTGATTCTGACTCTTCTCTTCCCTAATCACTGCCGAGGAATGCATTGCTCTGAGGGAGAGTTCTATGAGAATAAGCCAAAGAGAGCCCCTATGAGAAATCATCTGTGATGGTTTATTTAGCAGGGTAACAGATACGTGTTAGATTTTCCTGACTGTTGTATGTATCTTGCTACCTATGATCTACCAACCTGTCCGCCTGTCCATTCGCCACCTTAACATTTGCAAACAGGATGGAGGGTTATCAATTTGCTCTGGAATGTGTACCTGTGCATTTCACTTTTCTGAAGAAGAGGACAAGGCTTGTTGAATACTCTTAATCCTTTTCTCAGTCCACAGCTCAGTCGTGTGTAATACATGACTCAAAGGAGGTGGAGGAAAACATTCTATGGTGACTTTAACACAATAATGACACAAAACATTTCTGAATAAAAGGGAACTCATAGGAATGGTTTTTTTAATCTTTTCAGATCAAGAGAAACATTTTCATTAATCTTTGTGAAAAGATGACTGAAGAGGGTAGAGAAATGGCTTAGTTTGTAAAGTACCTGCTTCTCAAGCCTAAAGACCTAGATCACTAGGATGTAAAAAAAAAAAAAGTCTGGTTGGTGAAAGAGGCAGAGACAGGCAGACCCTGTGGGTGCAATGGCCAGCAAGCCTAGAGAAAACAGGCGGATCCTGTGGGTGCAATGGCCAGCAAGCCTAGAGAAAACAGGCAGATCCTGTGGGTGCAATGGCCAGCAAGCCTAGAGAAAACAGGCAGATCCTGTGGGTGCAATGGCCAGCAAGCCTAGAGAAAACAGGCAGATCCTGTGGGTGCAATGGCCAGCAAGCCTAGAGAAAACAGGCAGATCCTGTGGGTGCAATGGCCAGCAAGCCTAGAGAAAACAG